>JAUELO010000085.1:8858679-8876147 GCA_032357855.1 Amphibolips quercusostensackenii | reverse complement strand
TATTTTTTGGTTGGAATATCAGCTATTATATTTTCTTTGAGAATTCATCTTTTTTGTTTGCAACTTCAACTACTTAGTAGAAAGTAAAACTGCTTTGTTGAAAATAATTCTTTTTGTTGATAATTCATCCTTTTAGTTGAAAATCCTCTTTCTTTGATTCAACCATTTTGTTTAAATTTTTTTGGTGGAAATTAATTTTTTTAACTGAAAACTTAATTATTCCATGTTTGGTTCCAAATTTATCTTCTTCAGTTCAAGCTTCAATTATTTGTTTGCGAATTCTTCTATTTTGTTAAAAATTAAATTGAATTTAAATTCAAATACAAATTTAGTAATTTTCATATAATATTTGTATGTATAAAACGGAACGCAAAACGCACAATCATTGTAATTCGTAGCGCGAAGCGCGACGACCCAATCGCGTGCGGTAAGCGGAACTTTTTTAAAACTTTTTTGTTTCTATCATAAAGTGCACAGAACCGAGCGTAAAGCGCGAGTTTTTAATTATTTTTAAATGAAATATCGAGCGCAAAGCGCGAATTTCCGGATAAGAACGTATGCCTTAAGGCTTATCGAACCTTAAGTAAATTAGTTCTCCTCTTCATTTGAAACTAATGTAATTAAACCAAAAGCATGTAACAGCGATAAAGCTTCCAAAGCGAGCATCAGCCCGCGAGGCGCGCAAATTTGTAGATATAATTTAGGCTAATACAGCCTTAAGCAAATAAGCTTCCTTTTTAATCTAAAATAAAAACAAATTCAACAATTACTTCAATCGTAGATGTTTTGACAATTTTATAATATTTGTAAGTAAACTTCTTTCTTTTATTTAAGACGAGCACAAAGTGCGAAAACTGAAATGAGCCGAGCGCGACCTAAATATGTTATCAAGCGCGAAGCGCGATACAATTGTGTTAGTGTATTTTGTCGGAAATTGAAATTTTTGTTCAAAAATAGTTATATTTTGAAGAAAATTCATAATTTTTAAACAATTTTATATTACGTTGGCACTCTAAACTGAAAATTGGCACTTTAAACAAAAGTATTACAATTTAAACAAGATTTCAAATCTCTTAATATTTTTGGATTAGGTAAGTATTATTTCAAGGAAATGGTATTTTTAATTTAAAAAATATATATTTTAAAGAATATCTACAAATGTTCAATAATTCTCAATTATATTGGCATTTTGCACTGAAAATCGGTACTTGTATCAAAAAAATATTTAGATTTTCAAGCAGATGAATTTTTTTATATAATTGCAGAACTATCGATTATGATCATAGATATCAATATAGATTACAAAAAAGATTTACAATTTTTAAACAATTTCCGGCTATGTTAACATTTTTTACCTGAAAACGGTTAATTTAAACAAAAAACATTAGGCTGTAAAAAAAATTTACAATACAAATAATTTTTTCCGATTTTGAAGAATATTAACAATATTTAAACAATAATATGGCCCATCAGAGTTTTTCACCAAAACTCGCTTATTCAAATTAAAAATCATTGACCTTCAAAAATCAAACTTACTATATTCAACAACTTCAGGTTATCTTAGTGTTTTTTTGTCAAAAATTTGTATTTTTGTACGAAAATGTAACTGTTTGTCTGTATATTGTGCAAAAATATTATGTTTTAATTCTGAAGTAAGTATAATAATTTTTACTATTATAAAAAATATTGTCCTTGCTTTTTTTATTTTATTTTCAATCATAAATACTATAAAATAAATAAGTTTGTATTATTATATTTTAAATTATGAATTTTGTGATACAATTTTTGAAACATGTTTCTTGTGGGTAAGTTGATTTAAAACATAAGAGAAAGAGTAAATATAAAGATGTAAAAAGGAGATTCAAAAAGGAGTAAAAAGCCGAAATAATAATAAAAAGAAGGAAAAAGATCTGCCAACAGCTGATAAAAAATGTGAAGAAGGAAGATAAAATATAAAGAGTAAGAAAGTAAAAGAAAAAGGAAAAGAGATGTAATAGGTAAGAAAAAAAATAAGTGAAGATCAGAGAAAATAAATTAATGCAAAATAAGAAGTCTAAGAAGAACAACAAGTACTTATAACAAAAAAAGTTTGATAATTGAAGAAAGTTTATATGAAGAAAAGGTAACACTTTGTCTCTCTTAGTTTAGGAGATATTTGCGTTTTATTGGACTTATATGCAACTCCAACACTGAAAAAAGTGAGGGTATGGTAATGTTGCTGCTCAAGTTGAAGGTCGCTCACTTTAGAACTGAGACTCCAATAGAAATCTTTTTAAGGGTTCCTTCTTAGTTCGTTGACCCAGAGCAGTGTCATTAAATCCGCATTATATCGTAAAAGGTGCATCATTAACTTGTAAAATCTTCAAAGTGAGTCGAGACAAAAAATAAGTTATGTACAAGAAGTCTCTATTAGAACTCATACTTTTGGTCCCTTTGGAACAATTTATCATTTCGTGCTCCTTTTTGTTGCAGCTTCCTTGGAGCCAAAAATCGGTTCTAATAGAAACCCTAGTTTTTTCTGTGATATCAACAAAGTGGTAACTTTTTTTATGTAATGGCACACATAATTTAAATAAGAATTTGACATTCTCAATAAAATTCTCTAAAAATTCCACAACAGAATCGAAAAGTATTAATCTACGTTTTAAATTTTCGGAATGCACAGACGTCCTCCAGACATTGTAGCACCAGTTTGTATCTTACGCCCACATTTTGTCTGAATATAACTTGAGGCATATGCATAAACACTGTCAGTGAAAGTCCATTCAAAAGCGACAATCCTTTCGGTTGAAGAGAAATGATTCACTGCCTTCCTAATGATTCACGACATGGGATAATGGTAGCTCGCAGACAAGGATCTCACTTTGTTCAAGGTGAAGAGTTCACAGGTCAGCGAGCATTCGTCTCGAAATAATGATTAAAGGCTTCTGGAAAATAAGATGTTTGCACCTTAAACTTTTCCCCACACAAAGCGAAGTTTCTTGATCATTATTTTTACTATCGTTAAAATAAAAAGATACACTCACGGTAAAATTAGGCTGAAATTTTTTGATTAAAAGAACGCAGGATTTCGATAATAATATCAGATTATAATAAACAAAAATTCCCCAAAAATGATTATTTCAGAAAATCAGATTTAAGAAAACCAAAAAATTTATGAATTTTGCACGCTGTTTAAGGTCACGTGATATAATATGTGACTGTAGTAGAACAAAAAAATGTCAAAAGTCTTCCAAAAAAATATGCAGAATAGATAAGAATATTTAAAAATATGGGGAAAATCACTATTTTCACGATTTATTTCATTTTCACTTCAATGTTTCAAAAAATCCTCCTGTTTTGTAGTATAATGAATTAATATGGAGTATTATCGAACACTTTTTAAAAAATATTAGGCAAAAATATTGATTATTAATAAATGTTATTTAAAACCAACTTCGGTACATCGATTTGTTGCTATACTAAAGTCTTACTAAGTATTTTTATTTGTTATTTGAATAGTACATAAGCAAGTACAGATGCAAGTTCAAGCTTGGCTCTAACAATCAACTAAAATATTAATATTAATGGCCCTGTTGTTTTTAAATGTTTTCATGTTTGGATAAGAAATCCTAAAGCTTCACGAGCAAAAGCAACAATGTTGTAAATATGTGAGTTAAATCTTAACCGACTAACTCAGAGCATCTTAAAGTTTCTAATCGTATCGACCCTTACTATATTTTTCTTATTATTTGAGTACCGGTATATCAACGTTGAATTCCTTTTGTTAATGATACCATCCTAAACTTTACACAAAAAATAGAAGGTAAGTTGTTAATTTATGTGAAATAAACACTTGCTTATCTTTTTTAGACAAGCCTTTAGAATTTCACAGGAATTGACGGTTGAAACAGGATGATATAATTTAATATCATCAGCACAGGTCAAGTAGTAACAAAGTAAGCCAAGGTAGATATAATGAACAATAGCGGTCCAAGATTAGAATCTTGGAGTATTCCCGATGTAGGACGAAATTTTCAAGGCAAGTACCCATAATATTCAACTTTACTCTGTAGTTTATATAGATAGGATCTCTTTAAGTTTTTTGCAGAGTGTGGAAAATTGATGTTCTAAATTTTAGTATTAAAAATTTGGTGATTAACTCTATAAAATGCTTTTGCTCAACCACTATAAACGACATCTACCTTATCATAACTGTCGAGAAGGTCATGTTCAAGCTGAGTAAATATTAAAAGATTTGTAGCAACTGATGTGCGTGGAAAAGGTTATGTCGATAGTCAGACCAATTACTATGTATCGCGCTGAATATAATTCTGTAAAAGCACATTTTAAAAATTTTAGAAAAAAAATTGATAATTGAAATATGTGTGTAATTTTTTACATCACTATTTGCACACTTTAGGATAGGCCATTGTGTTGTAGCTTTCCAAACATTTAGGAAAAGTTTCAAATTTTAGCGAAAAGTTAAAAATTATTGTAAGCCGCGTGAAAAGAGTACTAAATAGTACTTAGTTCTGCAGTGTGTTTACTTTAAAGTTTTCTGGCGCCATTGATATATTATTTTTAGAGATCAACAAATAATCAACAATTAACTTACGTTTAGTATTTATATTTACCTCATTAGTTAGACTACTTGGATTTATATAAATAATTTCATAATATTCAGCAAAGATATTATCAATTTTCTTTGGAGAGGTATATACTGAGTCACTATGATTCAAGATTCCAAACATTCTTGACTGCTTTTTAAGCCTGTTTGAAAACCCCCAGAAAGTTGATGGTGATGCTATGATATTCTGCTTTGCATTACATTTTGTAATTGTTGTAAGCAGTTTTAGTCAGTTTTTTAGATCATTTCCTAATTTTATTATGTTGATAATAGTCAACAAAACTACAAAACTACAATAATTACTGTAATTTTGTAGTTTTGTGCTTTATCCTTTTGTTTATAATTAATCTTTAGGTTAATATTATTAATTATTTCAAGGGTACACCAGGGAGGATACTTATCATTTATCTTATGAATGATATGAATTGTGATAGTTTTATTAAGTTCATTATAGAGTATATGATTAAATTGTAAGCAAACCTCATCAATTTTTTTAAATGAATGAAATTGACAACGTTTGATGTTACATCTTGGCGTGTCATTATTGCTAACAATAGGTGTATGAGACCTGTTAAAGAGAAAATCTATTAAAAAGTTCACTGCATTGTGATACAGGTCCTCCGGAACAAAATATAAAATCGAAAATGTATAAAATTACCTATTCTAGTGCACGTTGTAAATAGTTTTAATAGTTATTTTTAAGTTTTAGTCTAAAATAGCAATGTGCCGTGACGAGAGAAAAAACTGGTGAAACAGACCCTAATGTTCTAGAACCTAAAGTGGTCAACGCTTAGGAATCACCCATAAAACAATGAAGGAATATGAAACTGAATAATGAAAATACAATTTGTCAATGAAGTCTGATCACGGATAGTACGAGTCTACAATTACCGAATGAGTTTAGTCACACTGTGATCATTGATGAATAACCAACAAAGATTCACATTAACAAGAATTATTCGGATTTTCAGACTATAAAACTATGTACGAAATAAAAAACTATAATCGAGAAGATATTTTAAGTGGATGTTTCTTACGTGTGGCTCACAGAAACATGTTCCCGGAAGAGTCTTCGATTACAAGCACTTCTTTTTCTTCTTCTTCTTCTTCTTCTTGTTCTTCTTCTTCTTCTTGTCAGTAGTTCGCAGTTATCGATACGAGGGTTTTATAGTATCTGCAGCGATCAGCATTATAAGATTCCTAGGTCGAACGGCAAACTAGGAAGAAGGTGCTGGTAATTTTCCGAGGAGACAGGGTTTCTATTGCCGGCTGTCTCGAGTGACTGCTCTGAGTTCTTGATGATGACCTCAAGAGGTCAGAGACGCAGAAGATCTCGTAATAGTGTCAAGGGCGCCTACACCACCGCACTATGGTACCAGTTAGATAAGGCCTCTGAACACGATGAAAGACACACAGGGGAAGATAGCTTACCTCTCACGCTTAGCAGGTTTTGCGACATCAGATAAGATCATCAAAGTGATGATTTCACGCCTTCATGTAAATTCCTTTTCTCAGATCCTACCTTGCAAAAGCTTTCACGAATATGACTTTGAATACAGGAAACTGGCGAAACAATAAAGTCTCGCTATTAAGGTTCTTATGGATATTTCTCTTATCTATTTAGTAATTACATTGCAAAATGTATCTAAAGTATGCAGATTGTAGAAGAAATTATAATGAAAGAGTAAAAATAAAAAAATTAACGAAACTCTTTCTATTTGAAATAGCCTATAGGATTTGAAACGTAATCAGATGCTGCTGACTGAAATTCATTATACGATTGCATATGGGTGAAAATAACAAATTTGACATTATCGTGCACCTAGAATATTATACGCTTGTATTTGAAGAAATGGTTTTTGATTACAGAATTTTTAAGCCTTTTTACCTTAAATACGCTATTTTTTAATTAAATTTGATCGACTATCAGAAAATTTCATCCAGTAACGTGTCCCATGCCATATTTGTTTAAATTTGTGACTTATGACCAAGCAGTTGTATTTTTGAACAAGAACATTAATTTTCTAGTGAAAAAGAAAAATTTTCAGCAAAATACATGAATTTCCAACTAAAGAAAATGAATTTTTAATCAGACAGCTTTTAATTTTTGAACAAATCTGAAGTAAAAAAATTAATTTTCAACAAAAAAAAACAAACATTTTTTAACAAAAAAAAAACCATTTTTTAACAAAATACTTGAATTTTAAAATTTTAAGGAAGTAGATAAATTTTTAGCTACAAAAAAAGAATCTTTAAACAAAAAAGTGCCTTTTTTCAACAAAATACCTGATCTTCTAATAAAAATTTTTTTTTTACCAAAACTGGAATAGTTACATTTTTTTTAATACAAAATTAATTTTTCACACTAAAAGAAGAATTTTTAATAAAATTTTTTAACTCACAACTTACCAAATAAATGTTTCAATTATATGATACACCTCCAAACAAAATAAGAATTTTCAACAAAGTAGTTCAACTTTTCACTGAAGAGTTAAATTTTAACTAAAATACATGAATTATCAACAAAATAAGTTTAATTTATAACAAAAAGTAGAATGCTCATATTTCCAATCGGAAAAATTATTTTCTTACGAAATAAAAACAAACAAATTGTCAACAAATTAATCAACTTTTTCATCAAAAGAGATTAAATTGAAATTTACGTTGAAAAATCATGGACATAAATTTTCTACAAGAAAGGACAAATCTTTAACAAAATAGATCATTCTTGAACTCAAAAGTGTTATTTAAAAATAAAACAGATAGATTTATTTTGAAAATTGAAATAGTTCGATTTTAAGCGAAAAAAAAAATAATTTTCAACATGAAAAAGGAACAAATTTTTTAAAAAATAGTTCAATTTTTCAAGAACATAGTTTAATTTGCAATCAAAAAGATGAATTTTCAAGCATGAATCTTAATTTTCTATTTAAAAAAGACAAAATTTAAGAGAAAATCATGAATTTTCAACTACGGAAGATCAATTTTTATCATAAATAAAAAATTTTAATTTTCATAAAAAATTCAGTTTTAAAACAAAAAACTAATTTTCAACTAGATAGGTAAATTTTTAACCAAAACATATTTATAAAAAATCAATAATCTTCAACCAGGAAAGTAAATGTTGTAGAATCTTTATTACCTATAAAAGATAAACAAAATATGAGAAAAATTTATCAATTTTCAACTGAGAAAGATACATTTTCAATTAAAAATGGAGTAGTGAAAGGGTATAGCCGGCTTAGCATGCAAATATGCCCCCAAACGGAACCAAATGTTAAGTCAGACCTATGAAGGCACACGATCGAAAAAATTGGGCCCAAAATTTTAAACAGCTGTTTGCATTTTTTTATATGATGAAACGCAAATACTCCCTCATATTTTTAATCACAGAATAGCTCAATACGCTTATTCAAAAGTTCGATTTCTTTTTCAACCAAAAAATGTTTCCCTTCTATTCAGCGCTTTAATGGACTGTTTTGACAGCGCCATATCATCGGTAAGGATGGTCTATCCTGGCCTTGAATTGTTCTCCGATAATTTTCTACATGGGAGGTGGATTACTGCCGATTACAAAAGGATTCCAGAGGATCAAATTGGATTCCTTAGATTACACCATATTACCAGTTCGGATAACCGACCGGTCCACAGTGGTGCCTGTTAAAGAAAAAACGGGACATGGTAAGGAAATGTACAAAAACCGAGACAAAATCAGTACCTAGCAGGGTTTTTGGGTCGCCGAAAGAGAATATGATGTCAAAATAATCGAGAATTGCCTCTAAGTGCAAAAATTTTGCAATTTAATATTTTTGCAAACAAGAAAAATTTCCATGCAAATTGTATTAGAAAGCAAAATGTAACAGATGAATAAGCAAATTTTTAAATTTTAAAAATTTTTCAATGGTTCTTACACTTGCAAAAAAAAGACAAAATAAGAAAATGTGCGAGAATCAAATTGAATACAGGAGAACCATAATATATTATTAAAACGACTTCAACAGTTATTTTTATATAATATTTTATAAAATAATATTTTAACGTGAAGTAAACAGCTAAAAAGATCTATAAATAATGATTTTGTGTTCTTAATATGTATGCAGCGAGTTTCAAATGTATAATTTATAATTTGGCGAGATTTTGATAAATAAATTATATTTGTGTAAGCATCAGCACACGTTTTCAAGTTTCTTACGCACCTATGCATATTATTTAATGATTTTAATAAAAACATTAACAGAATATTTCGGTATATTACAACTTTTCTGTAAATGTACTTTTATTTAAAAAAAAACTTATGCAATTTTCATGATTTTTTCATTGATTAAATGAAGAATGGAAACTTAATCAAGAAACTTTTATTACAATATGCGTAAAAAAATTGCCTTCCTAAGTCAAATTCATTTTTCTGACTAACGATAGATGAAACAGGCTCGGATGTATGCTGCTTTAAGGGTCACGCACGTTTGATACTCGAATATGAATGAAACGCATATCTCACCTGTGTGTTATCTTATCATATCTACACCGCTACAGGTGCATGATAACGAAACGGGAACTTTGAATTTTGTAACGTCATATCTCAATTGATTAAAATATGCCAAAGGAAAGACCGATCTATTAACTTTTCTATCTCATCATGTCACATTTTTTCATTGACAGGCACCACTGTGCGGTTCAACATATTACCAGAGTAGTTTCCTTCTCGCTTGAAGCTTAGTTTGTGGGTTATCAGACATGAGATTAGAAAAAAACCGAGAGGTGAGAGCCCTTCTGGATTAAAATCACTCGAGACTCACCATCTATCGATTTTATGCTTTACGAATTTTCACACTCATTTTTTCTATCTCCCTTTCAATCTACAAAGAAACTTTAGAAATTGCCGTTCTCACTCTCGACCTCTTATGGTTTTGAGAGAGATCATCGAGCTCGAGAGATCCTCGTTGTAAGAAGGTCGACAGGTGAATGTCACAGTGACAAGAAAGGAAGACTAGAAGGGACGATGGAAAAGTCGGAAAAACCTATGTAAGATCCGCAGTCTTGGAATAAAAGAAAGGATATTTGAATGAGTAATTGGTCAGATTAGATTCTAAGCACGGGCAGTTTTGCCCAGTTAGAAATCTCAGACTCGCCATTTAGAGCAGCCTACATCTCGGTCTGGTCATTTGGTTCAAATTTATTGCTATGTCCATGACAGAAAGGGGTTGCCCAGCTCGCGACAAACGATACTTCGATGGATCGCATCGGTACCACTCCCGGAGGTCGTGAGCTAATATGTTGCTCTTGCTATTACATGAAATTACGATTTCCGGTATGTGTGTCACTTGCAGAAATTGAGATGTTAACTCGCTTCGAATCAGGCAGATGAAATATTCCTTGTAGTTAATCAATGATAATATCCTTCTCCTGGATCGACGTTGTACACATTAAACCCTGGCAGATCAAACCGTTGTGTGTCATTCTAAGTATTAGCTTCATATCAAAATGATCTACTTTTGCGGGTCCAAAATTTTTTTTACGCAACTTTATTCATATCTTATGAGTGGTGATTGTTATACTTTTTATTGAAAGTCGTTAGTTAGTCATGCCCGACCTAATGTTTCTAAGACAGAATATGTTTCCGAAAAATTTTTATTAAAGTTTGGGAAAGTCTTTGGAAATTATTCGTTTTTATTTCAAAAGTCTTTTTTTAGATTTAGCAGCTTTTGGCTCCCACTTGTGGAAGATTCACAACTTCATAGGACCAACAGCATATGTTTTAAAAACCGTCGCATTTTCAAGACGATACATGATTTTTCAACAAATAGTGGAATATTTAACTCAAAAAGTTAATTTTTTGCCAAAAAGTGGAATTTCAAACAAAATTGTTAATATATTATTTAAAAAAGATAAATTCTTAACCGAATAGTTGAATGGTGAACTGAAAAAAGGATAATTTTAACATGATAGTTAAATGCTTATCCAAAACGATTATGAATTAACTAAACAGTTGCATTTCGTAGTAAAAAATATACAATTTTAAACAAAAGATATTGATTCTTACACCAAGAAGACGACCTTTTATAAAAAAGTTGTATTTTTAAGCCGCGAATATGAATTTTCAACCAAGAAGTTCATTTAAAACCAAATAGTTGAATATTTTACCAAAATACTTGACTTATTTGACCCAAAACATAAATGTACAATAAAATAGTTGGATTTTTATCCAAAAAGAATGTCTTTTTGACAAAATTTAAGAATTTTTAACCCAGTAATAAAATTTGTTAACCAAAGCAAGTAAATTTTCACAAAAAATAAAATATTAGATCAATGAGACGAAAATGAATTAACTTTCAACCAAAAATAGTTGGATTCTTACCAAAGAGATGAAATTTCTAACAAAGAGGTGAGTTTTCAACTAAAATGATAAATACTGTACCAGAAAATAATTTAGAAAAAAATCTAATTTTTAAACAAGTATCGAATTTTCAACCAAAAAGGTAATTTTTAAACCAAAAATAGAATAATTAAATCTTCAGTTGAAACAATTAATTTTCAGACAAAATATTAACTAGAACAAAGAACTTTTAACAAAAAGGGTTTCAACACAGAAATATAATTTTTTAAATAAGAATAATGATTCTCTGATAAAATTGTTTGATTTTCAAAAAAATGATAATTTTTGAAATCAAATAATACAATTACAAATAACAAAATATTCATTCTCATACACAAATATAATTTTTGACTTTTTCAACAAAAATAGTTGGATTTTCATCTGAAAAGATGTACTTTAACTCATATGATGAAGTTTTAACTAGAATACTTGAATTTTTAGCTGATGAAGTTAATTATAAGAAAACAATTTTTTGAGAAAAAAAAATAATTTTCAAGAAAACAGTTTAATTTTCAACCAACGCGTAAAGATATGAATTTACAACTACAATGATGAATCTTTAACCAAAAAAATTAATTTAAAAAAAAGTTTGACTTTTAGCTAAGTAGTTGACTTTTTAACCATAAAGATATATTTTCAAACCAAAAAGACAAATTGGTAGAAAAGAGTTTCATTTTCAACCAATGAAAATTTTCAAGTCAGAAGAGAGAGAGAGAAATGTATCTAAATTTTTAAGACCGAAAGGCAAAATTTCTACAAAGCGGTTAAATTTTTAAGCCAAAAATATACATTTTTTTATAAAAAAAAATTATGAAAATGGTTGGATTTTTAACAGAATAATTGTTTTTTTAACCAAAAATATGAAAGTAGACTTTTCAAACGAAAAGAATTTTTCTTCTAAAAGTGTTTCTATATATTTATCTGGTGCCGACCACCACTTCTTGAAAATTTACAAATTCCTAGGATCGTAATAGAATTTTTAAGAAAATCTTTAATTTTAGGTAGAGAGAAAAGTTTCAACTTTCGCTGAGCTAAATTGTTTAAAGGATGTGAAAATTATTGCAATGCTAGATTTCAGGGATAACAGCAGTTCAGTAGTTTAGTTTCAGGTAAAAAAAAGGGATATTATATAAGAGTCAGGGTTCTCCTTTTTTTTCTGTGGGGGAAATCGTTTGCTCACACTGGCGATTTTGTGCATATGACTAAAAATATGTCATACAAATTCTATCCAAATAATTTAATATTTACCCATAGCCCCAGGCACTTGAAGATTTCCAAAAAACTATGAAAGAAATTGCGCAAAAACCTCAAATTTACTATACTTTTTCAATTTAATGAGGAATGGTAATTTGAAAAGTGGCAGACCAATCCTGTAACACTAATGCGTATCTCGTTAGTGTTACAGAAAATGCCTTCAAATAGTAGTCCTTTTTCTTGAGCACGTTTTGTAGTTAATCTTGTGTTTGAAAAACAGTTTAGCATGTTTTAATTTTTTTTTAAGTTAATCAATTACAATTAATCGATTCTCATTCCTTGTTCTCTACAATTTTTTTCCAGATAGTTCTTTTAAGTAGATAACCTGAAGCTGTTCAAAGAATTTTTCTAAACGAGCTAGAGAGAAAAAAAAACTATTTGAGAAACTCCTTTTTTCTGTTACAGTTTCCATAGACTTTTGAATTTTCGCTACTTTGTTCTTATTACAAAAATTAAATTAGGAAGATAAAAATTTTGTAATACCTAGTTTTCTAATATAGGAAACTGAGTCATAAAAAAATCAGCTCTAAATTATACTATATAAGATGGTCCTTATACTTTAATTATTTGCATATAATTTTCGACTTCTGAAATTTCTTTTTTTTAACCAAAATAAACATGCTTCTTTTTTGTTACAAATCATTTTTTGGAATATTTTTTGAAATTTTTTAAAGAGACGTTAAGTCTTAGATTTGATTTTTGTTCTGGAAGGATCTTTCAAAGAGTCTCTTTATCTGATGTCTTGCATTTGTTTATAGACCTATAAGAAATGATTTAAAACTTTTTCAAAAAGGGAGAAAAGGGGAAAATTGCGTTAAAATTCTAGACAAAAAATGTTTTAGAGGACTGTGATCTCTGAGATTTGAACCTGTATGTATTAAAACCATTGTTAGATTGGACAAAAATAAAAAATGTAGTCGCTTTCAAGTTTGAAGAACGATTTTAAAAGAGGTATATTCAATAAGTACTTTTACTTTGATTTTTTTTTTAATTCTTCAAATAAAAATTGCAAAATTTTACAAAATGTAAGCTCCAGACGAAGTATATTATAGGCTTTTAGTTCTAGATAGATGTGGTCACATTTAAAATCCGACACAAAATTTAAGTTGCTGAATTATTTATGTTAAAAACATTTCATTCAAAAAATAATTTTTTACACACCGCAATAAATAATAAGCTCCCACAACTTTTTAGAAACTTCTATTAAGCCAAGTTTTCCTCGGACTTTTCTTGCGTTAAAAGTTACTTTTACATACTACTAAAATTATAGTGAATAGTGCACTGATATATATCTTAATTAATTTTCACTAATTTTGTCAGCTTTATGTGACTAATTCCCACATATTAAAATTAAGAGAGCCAAAAGATTTATATTGTAAATCTAAATTAGTAAGATTTTGTTAATTTAGCTAGTACCATTCACTAATTTATTTAGTATGGATACATGATTCTAAATTGTTAAAAACAAAGTTATTCACAGTAGTTATTAGTAAGTAATTTGCTTATCAATATATTAGTCACAAAATCAACTGTTAACTAAAGTAGCAGGATTTGTTTCTACGAATGAGTTATTTTTTTACTAATTGACCTATCTAAAATCTTAAGGAAATGAATAAGTGAACAATTTTTATTGTTTTAGTGACCTAAATCTTACTGATTTAGGTGTAGAGAGCACAAATATTTTTTCAGGAGAGAAAGAGATTGATTAACGTTACCTTTAAATTTTGTCAATAATCTAAATTTAATACGAACCCAAAGACTAGTGCGAAATCACTCTTGAATTGATGAACATACATTTCAAGAACATCTAATGTCGTATGATTGCGAAAAAAATTACTAGAAACAGATATAAATAATGAAATCGACGTTGACTAATTATCTAGTCTGCGGATTTAACAAAGTTTTTCCACTTCACTTTCCTAAAAACTTCAATAAAGCTGCACCCTAGATCACATCTGAAATTAAAAATCTGATGACGGAACGTGATGGCAAGTGCCGACTTTCCAAAAAGAACAAAAAGCAGTATAGTACTAGCTCAATTTCGTGAAGTCAGGAACCTTCTTCAAACTAAGAGAGATGCGTCCAATCAATATAATTATAACGAGATTGCACATAGAGACATAAAAGAGGACATTTGGCATCTCCTAAGACGTTTGCACCTAATTATGTCCAAGCACGAATCTCTAGGCAGTAATTTTTCGCCTAATGACCTTATAAAGACATTTGTTACATTCCCAGTTACAGACGTATCATCATCATCTTTCACAACCCCTCTTAATCCAAAGTTCAATAACTTTGACTTTATTTTCTATGACACCACATTTGAATTACTTTAACAAAAACACTTGGAATTTAATCGAATGCAATTGGAACTGATAGAATATTAATGGAAATGAATAAGCTTTCCCTTCCAATTATCTTTCCTATTCTTTTGAATATTTTTAATGCTTTCATACAGGCTGGTATTTTCCCAGATATCTGCAAAAAGGCTGTTATTTGCCTAGTTCCCAAAATTTTTAAGCCTACTTCTCCGAAAGACTTTTGGACAATTTCTATTTTATGTGCACTGTCAAAACTACTTTAAAGAATGGTCCACCTGCAACTATTCAAATTTCCCGAAAGATTTAAGGCCATTAACCCGATGCAATAGGGTTTTTGGGTGAATCATAGCACTCTTATCGCTTCTCTTAAAGTAACGAGGGATCTCAAATTGTTGTCCTGTTTAATTTTTTGAATGCTTCAGATGTGGTTAACCGTAAGCTACTCCTACAAAAGTTAAAATCCCTTAGCGTGTCAAACTCTGTCATTTAATGTTTCAAATCCTATTTTAATACTCGGTCTCACAAATTATTAATAGTAGTGGTGGGCTTTCTGACATGAGGGCCGTCAAGAGTAGGGTCCCTCAGGGCTTGACTCTGGCACCCCTCCTCTTCAATTTGTTCACCTCTGACCTTGGGAGTAAACGTCAACATTGCAGCTACCACACATATGCTGACGATTTCAAAATTTAGTTATCGGGATCATTTCCCTTAGTAAGTAGTTTGCTTGTTCTAGCCCAGGAGGACATCGATCGCGTTATCCCCTGGGCCTAGAAGAATGGACTAACTGCTAACCAGAGCAAAATTCAGGCAATTGTTGTTGAACCTACTTCATCTTCGTCGCTTGAAACTCTGGCATCATTTCCACCCCTTCGCATCGAGAATCTCATTATCCCTTTTTTAGAAGTGGTTAAAGATCTGGGATATTTCCATAACCTTGTCCTGGAAGGAACAGGTACAGAGCATCTTGAGGAAAACATACAGCATTCTACAACAACTATATAGGAATAAGGACTCTTGACCTAACTCCACTTGGATACTTTTGGTTAAGAGTCTAATCTTGCCCCACTTTGACTACGGTTGTTTAGTATATGATGATTTGACCGACGATTTGAATTTAAAGCTCAAGCATGCGTTAAGTGCCTGTGTCCATTTTTTGTAAAATTTGCGTAAATACGAACACATAACTCCGTACCGACTTAAAGCTCGTCTGATTAATGTTGCCAAGAGAAGAAAATTCTTCATGGGTAATTTTCTTTACACTCTTTTTCAGAACAAAGCTCCTGACTATCTGTTCTACATCTTCCAATTTGTAAACATCCTTCTTACCCAACTCTTGAAATTACTTACTGATAAAGCCTTATATTATATTTTCTAAGATTTCATCCTCAAATTTTCTCTTGTTTTTATTAACTTTTTAAAATTTTATTCCCTATAAACACAGCTTTTTCCTCACTATTTCTACCTTAACATGCACAAGAGCTACTAATTCATCACTAAATGTCAATTACTATGCATCAATCTCATACCTAATTTGATACGTAGTCTAAGGTCCATTCAATTTAATAATTTAATTTAGTTTATAGATTTAACTATAAGAATAATTAAGTATTCTACAGATCAGTGCTTGCAAAAATTTGAAATGACCTTGTATTATCCTGTTCCTGAGAGGGCTATTTAACCCTAAGGACTTTTCTTTGATAAATAAAAATACAAATATGAAGAAAACTTGAGATCAGTATTTTAAAGTCCAGGAGTTTTTTCTGATAGCAAATAATTAACATATCGTTTAAACACCTATGGGAGCAGCTCGATGTCTCTGCCAAGAGAAAAGGGAGACGCATTTTCTCTATACTCTCTATTAAGACTCTGAGTGAATTGAGAATCGACGAATTACTTTTAATGATCACGCGATCACGTCTGAATCAAGAGTGATTGACTTTGATCGAATGTTTTTCAAGAATTATGTAGGATCAGGTTTAATTCACTTTTTTCGACAATAAGATTGAATAATTTCATACATTACAGAGAAAACTTAACTATATTCTCTCTTAATTTCAATCAGTAAAATTTCACTAATGACTGTTTACTGAAATTTAAGGATTAAGAAAGTTCAAAAATAAGCATTGTGAAAAATGATTTATGAGATCGAAATAATATTACTATTGGCAATTTTACCTAACCTTGGAAAAGAACTGAAGGTGAACTTAAAAAAAATGTTGCAGGTAAAAATTGTTTATCTAAGCATATTTATTTAGAATTTACTGTTCTTCCTTTGTCTTCAAGTAAGTATCTCTTTGGAGAGTATTTTAAAAAATTTATTTAGGAATCACAATTGTCAATTTTATGAAAAATATTTTTCTTGCAACAAACTTTTTAAAAAAGAACGTACTAAAAAATTCATACAAAATCTTTCGAAGAATAAAATAAGCCTTTACACATTAGGATCAAATAAGAATTGCAATTTTTACCTAAATAAAAAGCAAAAACATAAAACATAAAACTTCTTTTCCAAAATTCTCTGCATATAATAATGGCGATATTTTTCTCAATTTCGTAAATAGTTTTAGAGAATGCTAATTTTGTAAACTTGAGATAACTGATGTACATCCGTAAGTAGGTTTAAGCGATTTTCCAAAGGAAAACGTTAATCAAGTTTAAGTAAGTTTCACTAAAATTTTAGTAATAGGGGTAGTAGGATAGAATTTTCTGTAAAGTTTACAAAAATGAAAAAGTGTGAAATTGAAAATTAAGTTTATTTTCGAACCAATATTTTCAGTTTCCTATCCTAAAATTTTTAGTTTTAAAAATAAACTGCAATGTTTATGTAAACTATTATTTTATTTTAAGGTTGAATAGAAGTCAAGTTTCTCATGAAAGATTTTTAATGCACAAAAACATGAAAAAAGATTCA
>JAUELO010000085.1:8834380-8847619 GCA_032357855.1 Amphibolips quercusostensackenii | reverse complement strand
TACTATCACATTTTTTTAGTCAATTATTTAATTTCCTTTTAATATTTTTTAATAAAAGCTTGTTAAAAAAAACTTGTTTTTATTTTTTAGTTTCAATTTGATGTGGGAGTTCTGAAGGTGAGCAGAGAAATTAAACATTTCTTCTCGAGACCGGCGAAGCCCATTTTGATGCAAAAATTTTATATGTTACCGGTTTCAGTGCCATATTACTATGAGAAAATTGGCTGCGTCTAGTCGTCCCGGAAAATTAGGGGACTTGAGAAAGGAATAGGCTACTTGTCCTGAATTCTCGGGACGACTAGCCAAGCTTATGAAGAATATTGGACTACATACCTGATTTCGGGACGAAGAGACACTTGGGAAAAAAGTACTGATTTAAAAAAAAAATTAAAAACAAAATTTGTTAAATAAAACAGTTTTTTTATGGGATGCACATAAGGAACTATTACAATTTTTCCTTAAATTACCTTCAGGTTTTCTAGGATAACATGTCCGAGATTCTAAGCTATTGAAGGGATAGTACATAGTATACAAAAATAAAGATCTTGAGCGCGTATGTTAGTCGTGATTATTACTTTTTTATAGTTTGTTTGTACAAATTATCTTTTATTGGTTAACTGAACTGTTTATTGTATTAAGTTATTCATTATAATATGCCTAAGTTATAACATTTTCACATTTTATCGTAAATTATTAGTATATTCATAATGACATGTATTAATAAGGCAATTTGAAAAATCGGTATGGTCGATTCAATGTGCTGTCAATAGTTTAAACAATTATTTATTATTTAAATATAAATTTCAACCTAAATGAGGAAGAGGAATGTTTGAGTGACAAAGCATCAAAAATGTACACCTACAGTCCTAACTCCTACGTGTATTGATTTACAATTTTATCTAATTAGTTTATGTCTTTTAGAAAAAGTAATAACTTTGGCAATTTTATAGAAAAAGTGTTTGCACAAATTAAAATTGTTCAAAGAATTATGTTTAAGTGATTTAAACTGTTAACATGAGACGAGCTTATGATATTTTTTGCGAAATGTGCAAAATACTATATATACAATTGAAAACAAAGTGAATCGATAGTGTTGATTGTAGATTTCAACTAGTTAGTTCATGTTACTCAGAGGAGGTGTAAATTTGATATATATTTTTGAAAAATAAAATTTAAACACACATTATACAATACGAAATTTCCACTGCATTATAAACGAAAAATGATTACTAATAAGGCGGTCCCCATCCGCTTTTAACCGAGATAAACGCTGCTTAATTTTGGTGTTCGAATAAAAACACTGAAACAATTCCATATGTCTATGCGGACACATTTATTGATACGTGTAAACTAAAGTTTAGCTTTTTCTAAAAAGTCATAAATCCAGTCAAAAAAAGACTGAAAGGTGAAATTCGTAATACTTTAAAATGCTTATCCAACACATTCATGCATTGAAAAAATTATTATCTATCATTTAATCTTTTCAAAAAAAGTATTGTCAGTGGTTTTTAAACTTAATCGGTTTCCAATTATTCCTAGTGAGTTTTTAAAAAATTTGTCATTGGAGAAAGAATAATATAGGTTGCCTTTATTTTGAACGGTATATAAATTTAAGAAGAGATTAATGAAAATTAAAATACAAGTTTTCCAAAAAAAAATTATAATGAACTACTTTCATGAACTTTACCATATAAAAAATTGTACTATATTTTAGAAATTAAATTATTGATGTCAAGATTATTAATTGAAATAGTAAATGGAACAATTGATGAATGTATAAATTGATAAATTGATCAATTGATTGCAATGATCTGATTCTGATCAATAAGAAAGGAAAGTATGAGGCGTTGAATGCATCTGAAAATTATGAAAAAAAATGAAAAAGTAAAGTCATCGAATGACTGATAGAGTGACTTTCTCTTATCAAAGAAAACCTCTTCTTCCTTTTACACGCCTGATTTACGATTAGGATCGAACAGGCACATCTCGATTGTCATTAGATTCGCGACGGTACGACATATTGCGCACATAATAGTAATTGGCCAAGAATCGATTAATTAGGAGAAACTAATCACTTTGAAACGATTTTCGTTTTAATGAGAAAATAAAAACTGTCAATCAAGTGCCATGTGGCAATAAATCTCCGGAAAACGAGATCAATTTCTTTCTTCTGCGATCTTATTTCTTTTGGATTTAATAACATTAATTACTTTCACGGTTTATCAAAAGTGAATCCGGAAACAAACACGCGCACTAAGCGCGCGATTTTTTTTTGTCTCACGCAATTTTTGAATTAAAATTTAAAATCGATATGAATAAAAACTTATTTTTCTTTATGGTATCTATTATCTAGAATAATTAAAAAGCAAAAAAAATATTTTTTTGAATGTATAAACATTGATGTCTTAAGTTAAGAATCAATTATACATAATATTTTTGTACAATACACAAACAATCGAACTGTTAGATTTCTGATTGAAAATACCAATTTTAAAGAAAAAATACTAATATAACCTATAAGCGTTCAATCGTTGTGAATATTCTCTTTAAAATAATGATTTTTTATGGACAATATCAATTTGAGACGAAACAAAGTAACATAATAAAACAAAAAATTGTTTCACATTGTAAACCTTCTTTTTAAACCTAATGTTTTTAGTCTAAATTCGCCAATCTCAAATAAAAAAATGTTAACATAACTTAAAAACAATGAAAATTTTTTTATATTTTTTATCTGATAATTTATTATTAAAACTTTTGTAAATATTATACAGTAATACTAACATAATCCAAAATTGTTTACAGATTTTTAATCTTTTTCATACTACAATGATTTTTGTTCGATAATATACCAACTTTTGTTTTAGAACGCCGAAGTATCCTAAAATTGTAAACAAATCATAAATCTTCTTTGAAATCTAAAATGAGGTCTAAATAACAATGTAAATTTTTGACTAACAACAATAGCACTTATAAATTTTATTATTTAAAAAAAAATCATTGGATTCTTTCCCAATGATTTTTTGTTTCAAAATGCCAATTTCAGGTGAAACACAACAAAATAACCAAACATTGTTAAAATTTGGTGATCTTTTTTTAAACAAAATTCTCGATTGAAATAATTTATGTTAACTTGTAAATCTTTTTTATTTTATTCATTTATATTTAACTAAGAATAAAAATTATCAGCAAAAAACTCTGAAATAATCCAAAATTGTTAAAAGATCCTAAATATTATTTAAATTTTAATATTTTCTGCTTTGAAATACCAATTATTGGTTTAAAACGCCTACATAACCGAAAATTGTCAAAACTTGTGTATAATCTTTAATATATAACTTTTTTTCATTGAAAACTTTAATTCCAACGAAAAACATTAAACAAATCTAAAACTGTTTACAGATTCTAAACTTTCTTCAAATAATAATGATTTTTGTTTTAAAACACTAATATCTGGTGTAAAACACTAACGTAATCTAACATTGTTAAAAAATTATAAGCCTTTAAAATCTTATGATTTTTGTATGAAGAAACCTATTTCCTATGCACAGCATTATTATAACCTGAAAATATTAAGAAATTACACATCTTGATCGAATTTTAATAGAAAAATGCTAACATAACCTAAAATTGTGAAAAGCTGTAAATATTCTTTGAAATCTAATTTCTTTATTTAAAATGCTAACCTCTAACGAAGAAGTCCACCATAATCTGAAACTGCTCACAGATTCTGAACCTTTTTTATATTTTCATGATTTTCGCTTAAAAACACTAATTTTTTGTCTCAAACGCTAACATAACCTAACAATTTCGCATTTTGTAAATCTTTTTTAAAATAATTTTTTGTCATAAAAATATCCATTTCTGACAAAAAATGCTAACATAATTCCACATTGTTAAATGATTTTAAATGCTGTTCATATTCTAATATTTTTTGTTTTATATTATCAATTTTTCATGTGAAACGCTAACGCAACCTTAAATTTTTGGCAATTCTAAACCTTTATAATCTACTGATTTTTATTCAAGGTAACCGATTTCCTGTGAATAACATTCATAAAACCTGAAACTGTTAAAAAATTACAAATCTTGTTGGAATTCTAATGGTAAAATGCTAACGTAACCTAAGATTTCCAAAATTTTTAAATATTCTTTTAAACCCAGTTTTTAAAAACTAAAACTAATAATGATAATGAAAAACTATTTATAAAAATTATAATGATTTTTGTTTTAAAGCACCAATTTTTAGTGGTAAACGCTAACATAACCTAAAATTGTTTAAATTTGTGAATTTTCTTTAAATATAATTTTTTAAAACAAAAATGTCAATTTCCGGCGGAAAACGCTAACATGTTTAAAATTGCTACAAAATTTTAAATTTCATTCAAATTTGAATGATTTCTGTTTTAAAATATTAATTTTTGATGCAAAACGCTATTATAATCTTAAATTGTTAAAATTTGTAAATCTTTTTTTAAATCTAACTTTTAAAATCAAAAATCCCAATTTCTAATAAAAAACACTCCCAAAATTCAAAATTATTGAAAGATTCAAAATCTTTATCAAACAATAATGATTTTTGTGTAAGCCGCTAACGTAACCTCAGAATGTTAAAAAATTATAAACCTATAAAATCTTATTATTTTTTAGGAAAACCGCTAAAAAACAGAATAATTTAAATTGCTAAAAAATTGTTAATCTTTCAAATATATTAATTTGTGATTAAAAATACGAATCGCGGGTGTAAATCAATAAGATTTATCATAAGTAGTTTCAATATAACCACGCCATAGTATTAGAGAGTACAAATGTTTCTCAATTTGCATAACGCTTTTAATGATTTTTTTAATAGAAGGCATTATTGGTCGATTTAATTTTTAAAAATTTAAATGTGAGGTATAAAAGAATCTTAAGTAATGAAAAGTTAGTTAGGTTTTTAAAAATAATAACTGTGAGATTTTCTAGACATATCGATACATTTTTTTTAGAGAAGATAGGATAGTAAAAACCATATTGACAAATTTGTATTAAAATTAAAATTGTACCATTTTCTAAGTTCCATTTAAAAATCGTCAATTCTTTCAACTTGGCTGCTTTAATTTGTAAGGCATTTAACTTCAAACGTTCCAAACTCAAAAACGTTTTGATAATCAATTAAAATTTAGATACTTCTAACTTTGACACATCAAAAATTTTAAGTGTCTATCCGTTATTTTTAACTGGGCGTAACAGGGTTTAAATTATGAGGTTTTTCGAACAAGACAATGAATATCCGAAAAACAAGATCAATTTCCTACATCTGTGAGCTATTTTTTTAGCGTTTCATAACACCAATACAATTAGATCATAAAGGATATTATCTTCCTTTAATTGAGTGAGAGAAAAAATATTTAATGACTAGATCTAGGTTTATAGTTACAATAAAAATAACAAAAAATATTGATTCTTTCTGTAAATGATTGAACCGCTCCTTCATAAACTAATGTAAAAAATATGCTTAAGAATAGTTCAAGGAAGAAATAAGATCTTAATCTGAGATTATAACGTATTTATTTTCATGTGTATTCCTTCCTTTAATAATCGCGTAGGTATAGAGAAAACATATGATTAGAAAACAATGGATCTATCTATAGATCAAAATAAAGATTTAATCAATTCATCATGCACCTTGGAGTTATAATTTCATAATTTCAGGGGCAGGGTTGCATTCGAGAACTTTCTCCTGGTGGGAAGGAGTTGCGAATTGAATTTGCTTTCATCAAAGAGGAGTGGAAACCTTAGGGTTTTACTAGAAAGTTTCTATGTCCTCTAAGGAATATCAAATGTAACCTGATCATCTATGTTTCTAAATAAGTTGGAGAAATTCTCCTGGGACGGTTTACGAATCAAGCGTAAGTAGAATTAGTTGCTCAATTAATTTCAAACATACCAATTTAGTAAATGCTTTGATCAGCTCTAATCTGATAAAATAAATATATTCAGATGGGAAAACAAGTTGTGATTTTTGGATTAACTGGATCCATGTTTTCAGAAAACAATTTTTAAATATACAAAAATTACGAAAGATTTTTTAGGCAGTTGAAGTGGAATCATATCAGTCTTGTTTTTTGTTTGTTTTTGTATATATCATAATAGTACACGGTGGGCTACGATGGAACTTAACCAAAAAGGTCTTGCACCTCGCGGTTTTTTCTGTTCTCATTACTTAACAGCAAAATAAAAAAAATCTTTACAGGTGTTTTTGTGAAACTCAATTTTTTTTCGGCGTGGTTATAAAGTATAAAATTGCTACTTTCTTGTGCATCCAAACACTTAGGTATATGGTGTACGAGAATTGATAGGCATAACATTCTCTATATAACTAAAATAATCAAACATTACACCTCCAGTAGTTTAGGACGTACAGCTGTCAAACCTTATTCTTATAAAAATGGTGACTCAACAAATTTTTCATTTAAGTTTTTCTAAAATATATGATAATACAATGCTCCAGCTCTGACAAAACAAGCCTCCTCAACAAGATCTTCTTTTCAGGAAGCTTATACATACGTTATGCTTGTTTTGAAATTTTTTGATACGGCTTCATTTGACTTTTAAAATGTACTCAAAAGAATAAACAATAAAATAGAAATAAAAAATTTCAGTAACAAAGTAACGTCTATATAAGTCCCACAAAAGAAAGTCTTATTCAGGAGGCCATAATTGCAATTCTATAAGGACTAGAGCATTGTCAAATTTTTAGTCCAAAATAAGTTTTGACAGCTATATCTCCTAAACTATTGAAGGTCTGATGTTCAATTATTTTAGTTTTGCATTTGTTACTTTTGAAAGTTTCTAAAAGTTTTTGCTTAAAAAAACGGCTGTATATATATATATAGAGCATCTTTTTTGATACCAAAATAAGAAGCTTAGGCGAATCATTCACCATCGCAGCGTTATTTCCACAAAACTATACTTAACAACCCCTCAAAAAAATAATATAAAAGATTGAGATTTTGAAGAAACGGCTGCAAATGATTTCTAAAATTTTTTTCAAATTCATTGTGAGGTATCACAATAATGAGAACAAAGAAAATTTGCAATTGAGGTTTCTCTTCTATTTACTGTTTTCTGCAAAGAATATATGAATGTCACCCAAAGAAAGGACAATGAGAAAAAATGTAAACGAAGGCTATTCAACGACTATAAGCGTGATTTGTGAGATATTCTCATCTTGAGTACACACTTGAGAACGTGTCATTAGCATGGATGCGATCAGATGCGGGACTAATCAGTGAAAGTGTAAGCGATCTAAGGAAGCTGTTTCATGTTTCGAGGACAGTGCATTATAACTGGATACACGTAGCCGATTTAGAAGAAATCAACTGAAATCCATTAATCATTTTACAAGAGAACTTTATCATTTATGTCTCAATCTCTCCTGAGTTTCATTTGTTACATTCGCAGGAGCAATTCTCCTTCCGTATCACATTCCACGATATTTACGTGATTACTCGGATCGAAACTAAAGACATTTTGGCATAGTTATTATCAATCACAAATTTTCTTTAAGTATAGTACAATTAAAGGGTCCAGGGACATAAGAAAATTAGTGCTTAATTTCTGAAATTCGTTTTATTGTCTTAAAATTAAACTACTTGTTTTTGCCTAACTCATGTCTTTGTAGAAGATTATGGTCCAGTTTAATTTAGAAGTGGCTCACAATCCATGTTTGTTAATTTTTGTTTAAAATGATCACTTCTTTTCGCCTGCTCTCTTTATGATTTAATTAAGCTAATTTGAAGATTAAAAGAAGATTTTTTTAAATTACAAGTTAAATAATGTTATGCAACTCTTTGTGTGTCAAAACTTTCGTTCTATGGCACACGCCGTACCTTTGAAAAGGGTTTTCTCTGAAGCAGTTGCTTTGTTTAGGATGTTTTTTTTATAGTTTATAAGAGCTAAGTTATAGATTAGGTGTGCTCTCTTCTTTTTTTTATTAAAAAAATAAAAATTTATACGATCTTAATTTTCGGGTACGACGGATTTTGAGACGCAACTAAGACTTAATTAATAGCACAAAATAAGTTTCTTGTTTTTTTTTTAAATTAAATTATTTAAATTAAATTTTGTTTTTGATTTTGAACGTACACAATTAATCAACCAATTTTAAATTAAATACCTGCAGAATAAATTTGAAACAATAAAAAATTAAGACATCAATTCTTATTTTCAAGACTTAAAAATAAGAAGATTTTCGAAACAAGAATGGAAAATTGAATTCTTTTTTCTCAAAAAAAGTTATTCGTCGATTTTTTTTATTTTAAAATGTTTTAAAATATTAATAATTTCAGACTTTATTTTAAAAAAAGAACACTTTCGAATTAAAAGGTTTAAAATTGTTGAATATCAAACATTAGACTCATACATAGCAATCTTGTTTTCATTCATTTTTTTTTTAATTTTAAATTTTCAGTTCAATACCTTAAAATTTACCGACGTTTAGTTAAAGATTTTTTCTAATAAATCATTTAAAATAAAAAAAAATTGATTGAAGTGCTAAAAATTTAATTATTTAAAATTAAAAATTGTAAATTGTGGTTTTTAATATCAAAATAGACAAAAATCAAACTATTTGAAATTTATACCTCAGTCATTAAATAATTACTTTAATTTTGAATTATTTTAATTTTTCCCTTTTGTAAGTTTTAACATTTTCAACTAAAATTGGAATGGTTATATTTTTCAAAGTATAATAATTATTTAAAAATTCGTTCAATTCTCAAAGACACGTAAAAGTAATTTTTCCATTTTCAATGATACTCATTTTAAATTCCTCTTTATTTTAGACGTTTTTTTCGAGATATTTTAATTTGAAGGGTTTATAATGACAACATTTCATTTTTTAACGTTGTAAATCAGGCTGAAGTTATTTTTTATAATAAACAAATATGTCTTATCGATTTTAATGTTAAATAATAATTTTTGTATGCAATAACAATTTAAAATACCAGGCTTTTAGAAGCTTTGCCTTTAAAACACTCAATTTAGTTTTTAATTTCAAATCATCAAATTTCAATCGCTTCGAAATGAAAATTATTTAAATTGAAAAGTTTCATGTTTTTAATTATATAATTTCCAACAACTTTAATTAAAAATAATACAATTTTAATTGACTTAAACTTTAAATAGTCCAATTTTTAAAATTCTAATCTACAAAGATTTAATGTAAACGTTTTAAATTGTTTATTTTTGAACGCTTTGAAGTAAAAGTGATAAAATTCAAAATCCTTTCTAAACAAATTGTACAAATATCAAAATCTTAGTAAAAAATTTTGCAATATGTGTGGTCCTATTTTGCAAAACTGAAATTTTTAGAATTCTTTTTAGAATTTCCAATTTCTGGATATATTAGGTGTTATTGATTATGAAAAGTTAAGTAACCATTTCTTTTGAAAGAATTTTCTAAAATGAACATTTGTTGTTCTATGAAGGTGTAACCGTCATCCATGAGGTTGTTTAAACCTTTATAGGAAGACAGATGTTCAGTTTATCGAATTCTTCCATAAAACTTTTTTAGACCATTTTTAACGGCTAATAATGCACAGAATTTATAATATTGAAATCTTAAAAAAGATTCAAGAAATTTGATTTTTTGAAAAAAAAACCCACAGAGGATTTTCATTTTTAACCTAAGAAACTTCCACATTATTTTGTTGTTACATTCTGCGAAAAATTAGTTGAAAGACTTCTAGGTTGAAATTGGTTAAGGCTTATCGTAAAACACTTTTATTTAGAAACGTACTAGCTCTCAATTTATTTTCATAACATTCCAAATATGTTTATATTTAAAAAATTTTACCTATCATAATTATTATTATTATTGGCTTGTTAGGCTGATCCATTTGAGTCACATAGCACAACGGTTAAAAACTAATTTTATATCTTCTCTTACTTATTCGAACATCACTTCACTGGGCATGGGCCTGTGAAAATTTTCTTTTACTTAAAAGCGCGCTTAGAAGCACTGTATGATTTTTATCATAACCAGCGATAATCCTGCTTACGCTTTTAATTCTAAATTATTAATTATTTTTCAAACATTTTTCATACTCAAAACTCAAAAAATTATTCAATAAGGGATTTTTGAATTGTTTTTACTTTTAATGTTAGTAAATGAAAATCTAGAGACGTGAAAGCGCGCTTTACGCGTGTGTAAATACTCTCTATATAATTTAAATCCACCAATTGTCTATAAATATTTCTCATTTATTTTGTAAAGAATTTTAACCTTTCTTTCAGATTCGAGGAGAATGTAATGAAGAATTTCTAGAAGTGGGTAATTATGTTGATATGTGGAAATGAGGTAAGCAATTATTTTACTTAAATGGTTTAAATATTTGCTGCTAAACGGTTATTTGGCCTCTCGCTTAGCTTGCTCAAAGTTATTAGCATGTTAATCTCGATAATATTGCGGTCTAAGAGCTTCCGTCCGTCCGTCTATTCTCCATTAGTGAAATGTGGGTTACGTTTCTTTTGTCTCCTACTAGTCACCCACTTCTACACCTCTCGGATTCTCTCTATAGTACTTTAACGCATCATGCGCGCTATAATAAAGTGGGAAGTTAATAAAAGAATCACACATAAAATAATTAAAAATAAGAATTTCCGATTACCGATTCTTTAGGCAAAAAGGTCCAACTGATTAAACATGTAAACACATTTTTAAATTAATAGTTACTTGTTAATATAAATAATATTTTTTAATATTATTTTTTTCACATGATGCGCGTTGAAATTGACAAGGAAATTTGATAAAACAATCCCCACGTCTAAAATAATACTATACTAATTGAAATAAATTTGCTTCCTGGTCTTAAAGTCTATCCATAAAATAAAAGGAATTCGAAAAAAAACGTATTTTCGATTATAGATTTATTAAGTAAACAGATTAAGCTTGTTTAATATGTAAACACTTTTTTAAATTTATGGACAGTTTTTAATATTATCAATTATATTTTTTATTTCGCATCATGCACATAGGAATAAAGAGGGATGTTAGTAAAAGTTGTCCTAAAACTTTAAATACTATTATGCTAATTAAACATATTCTTCTTCGTTTCAACGTCTATGCATAAAATTGAATAAATTTTTACGCTAATTTTAATTTTCTATCTAAAATTCATTACGTAAGTAGCTTAGACTTGTGATTCCTGTAAATACTTTTTCAAATTCATAAATACTTTTTATTATTATTAACAATGTTTTTTTTTATATTTGATATTTTTTATTTTGCGTGTCGAGCACGTTGGAATGGAGAAAGAAGTTTAATAAAAAAACTCCCACTTTTAAAATACTACTATGCTAGTTGTAAAAAATTTTCTTTCCAGTTAAAACGTCTATCCATAAAATGCAACGAATTTGAAAAAAAATATTAATTTGTGATTTATTACGTAATTAGATCAGCCTCTTTAAAAATGTAAACACTTTTTCAAATTCATAGATACTTTTTAATATAAATAATAATAATAATGATAATCACTTTTAATAATAACATTAATATTTAATATTTTTTATTTTTCGCATCATGCGCTTTGTAATATAGAGAGGAATGTTAATTAAAAGAATTTGTACACCTGAAATAACACTATGTTAATTGAAAAAAAAATTTCTTTCCAATTTTGACTTTTTTGAACTTTTTAAATTAATAAATACTATTTTCATTTCCTCTTACAATATTTAATTTGACAAAACTAGAAAATTTTATGTTCCGAAATAAAACTATAGTGAACATGTGTAGAATTATTTATTATATTATTATTATATATGCCTTTGCTGAATCGAAAGTAAATAAATTTATTTTGGTTTTGTCACTAACATCAAGGCAGTATGAAATTAAAGACATTTTCTGCATATAACTTATTTAACAGCCTGAAATTAGAATAGCCCATTTTGAATTTATGATTGATTGATGGATTTCAAGTTAGAACATATTATTAAATATTGAGAAATAAAGTGACTTATTTGTATCTTAAGTGTAGAGTTTAGAACATCTTTTTATTACTTTACTGTGTGTAAAAGGTTATACGATCTTTACTTTATGTTCAAAGAAATTTCAAATACATATTTTCGACTTCCTATATAATTTTATAAACCATACAGGAAGTAAGAAAATTAATACCAAGGTGGTTGTCGTGCCCAAAATCAAATATCTGATTATGTCATTTCAAATTCAAAAAAGTTATTTATGAAGAAAAAATTTCATAACTTCTAAAAAAGTTTTTCTTTAACAATATTTTTTTAACTTAAATTTTTTATTAATAATATTTGATGGCTTATTTTTGCAACTATTAACTATTTTTGCTACTACTACTATTTCTAAAACTCTATTATTCTAATTTTGAAAATAAATTTCTTAATGAATGAAATTGTTCAAAATATATTATTAAAAAAAAATCATTCTAAAAAAAGTAACTTTCTTTTAAGGTTTTTCACTTATTTTAAAAATTGACATCAATTAATAAAATTCAACCATTTTTTAAAAATTAGTGAGAAGCGATAGTAAAAAAATCTGCCCGCTTTGCGGGCACATTCTCATCACGCGCTTCGCTCTCGATACTTTTTGCCTTGCGCTTCGCGCTCGGCTCATTTCAGTTTTCGCACTTTGTGCTCATCTTAAATAAAAGGAAGAAATTTACTTGCAAATATTATAAAATTGTCAAAACATCTACGATTAAAGTAATTGTTGAATTTATTTTATTTTAGATTAGAATGGAAGTTCATTTGCTTAAGGCTCTATCGGCCTTAATTATATCTACAAATTTGCGCGCCTCGCGGGCTAATGCTCGCTTTGTGAGCTTCATCAATGTTGCATGCTTTTGGTTTAATTACTTTAGTTTTAAATGAAAGGGATAACTAATTTTCTTAAGTTTCTATGAACCTCAAGGAATACAATCTTATCCAGATACTCGCGCTTCCTGATTTATATTTGATTTAAAAATAATTTAAACCTCGCGCTTCACGCGCGGTTCTGTGCACCCTATAATAGAAACAAAAAACAATTTTTGAAGTGCTGCTTACCGCACATATTATAATTACAATTGCAAATATTATAAAATTGTCAAAACATCTACGATTAAAATAATTGTTAAATTTATTTTATTTTAGATTAGAATAGAAGTTCATTTGCTTAAGGCTCTATCGGCCTTAATTATATCTACAAATTTGCGCGCCTCGCGGGCTAATGCTCGCTTTGTGAGC
>JAUELO010000085.1:8782848-8802440 GCA_032357855.1 Amphibolips quercusostensackenii | reverse complement strand
CTCGGGCTGCCTGACAGCTTACCTGGTACCAGGAGGCGAAAATCAAACTGCTCCGTCACGGTAGCGACAAGATTATCAGAACTCACCAAATTACGTCAAGACATGTCGCATGAAGAGAAGGATATACAATTGCGAAACCTGACCCCCATAATCGCTGATTATAATATTTAATGAGTATACATAATTTTGTGTTTTTTGTCACGCTAATGTAACCACGGTGGAAAAAATTCTGAAGGTTTTCGATTTGAGGCTGTCAGAGTTAACCTAGAAATCTGTTAAATTTTTTTAAAAATATTTCTGTTAGCCTATCTGAATCCGTTAAATTGTCATTTTTATCATTCGTACATATGAGGAAATGTATAAAGCGTGGAAATTCAAACGCCTTAGCATTTGAAAATAGTTTTCTGAAATCAGAGTTTCTCTCGACTTTGGAAACCTTAAAATACTGGAGTTCTCCTTGTTTTTTTTTCACTTTGAAAATCTGAAAATTTCTTTAAATTTTTCATTAGAATCTCAAATTAAATTTTTTAAATAAAACGTTTGTATTATTAAAATACGCAGTTATTTAAATCGTTTAATATTTAAATCTTTTCATTCTTGAAAAGTTGTGAAAATGTTAAGGTACACATTTTTTGTGATGTTCAACTTACAAAGTATGAAAACTATCAGTTGAAAATGTCGATGTTAATTCAGATTGAGGATTGGATTTTTCAAAAAAGTTCACCACCCAAATTTAAGCACACATGAATATTTCAAATTTAAAAATACTTAAATTCTTTTATAGACTTTAAGCCGTTTCAATAGAGTTTGGAAGAATTTCACAAGATTTCTCAAGATTTCACGAAGATTTAACAAAGATTTCAAGGATTTTAAAGATTCCACCAGGATTTAAAAGATTTTACAAAGACCTGCACATTAGATTTTGAAGATTTTCCAAAATTTCGAAAGGTTTAAAAAGATTATTATATATTTAACAAAGATTTTAAATATCTCACAAAAATTTCAAGGATTTCAAAGACTTCACGAAGATTCAAAAGGTTTCGCAAAGGCGTTTCATTAGATTTTAAAGATTTCAAAAGATTTCAAAGACTTCGCAAGAATTTAAAAGATTTTACAAAGACCAGCACATAAAATTTTAAAGATTCTAAACGATGTCGAATAGTTTCAGAAGGTTTCCAATATCCGAAAAAATAAAAAAATAATTTAAATATTTTACAAAATTTCAAAAGATTTCCCAAAGTCATGTACATCAGCTTTCAAAAATTTCAAACGATTTCAAACAGTTTCTAAAGAATACAAAGGAATTCACAAAGTTTTCAAAGATTTCAAGAATTTCAAAAAGATTTCAAAAATTACAAAAGATTTTACAACGATTTCAAAGATGTTACAAAGATGTCACAATGATTTCAAGGATTTTAAAGATTTCACAAGAATGCTAAAGATTTCATAGAGACGCGTACATATTTCAAATATTTCAAGAATGTTTGGAAGATTTCACGAATATTTAACAAAGATTTTAAAAATTTCAAAGATTTCACAAAGATCTCATTAAGGTTTCGGAATGAATTTGAATGTTTTAAAGATTTCACAAATTTTTTATAAAGATATAAAATTTTCAAAGATTTTACAAAGATTTCAAAGATTTGAAAAGAATTTCAGTGATTTTAAAAATTAAAACGATTTAAAAGGTTTCACAAAGACGCGTGCATTAAATTTCAAAGCTTTCAAGAGATTTTTAAAATCTTAAGAAATGTTTCAGAAATATTCTAAGAATTTTTCAAAGATTTAAAATATTTCACAAGATTTCACAAAGATTTTATAAATAGCTCAAGAATTCCAAATTTTTTTACAAAGATTTCGAAAGATTTTATATTACTTTATACAGTTCCTAAAGATTTTAAAGATTTTGAAAGACTCAAAAGATTTTAAAAGAGTTCAAAAGACTTTACAAAGATTTTATGATGATTTCACAAAGACTTTAAAAACTTTTCAAGGAATTCAAAGATTTTCCGAAGATTTAAAAGATTTCAAAAAAGCCTGTGCATTGAATTTCAAAAATTTCAAAATATTTCGTAAGAGGCTTAAAGCTTTTTGAAAGATTTAAAACGTTTTTAAAAATTTTCCAAGGATTCAAAAAATTGCACAAAAGCCTGTGCATTAGATTAAAAATATTTCAAAATATTATATAAGGTTTTTAAAGACTTTTCAAAAGATTTTAAAGGATTTCTAAGACTTCACAAAAATTTTTAAATCATTTCAAAGATCTTAAAAGGTTTCAAAGCATTTCAAGGATTTTGAAGATTTTACAATGATACAAAAGATTTTAAAGGATTTTACAATAATTCAAAATTCTTTAAGAAATTTAAAAGTGAATTACCTAAAACTTCTTACTGACTTGTAAATTTTATTTTAAAGTTCGACATCATCAGTAGTTGAGTCTAAGTGACAATTGGTGAAATAATTTCACTATTTGATTTTCAAAAAATTAAACATGCAGAAAACCAAATTCATTAATCTGGAAAATCTGAAAATGACCTTGAACTTTGTTCTAAAGAATTGCTAGACACCATACTTAAATGTTAAAAATTTTCTTTTATTATGTAACTACAAATGGCTAAGCCTCACTCAATTTTTTATTGAAAATATTAGATATAGCAGTGTTTATATATCAAACGTTTGCAAACAGAAATACAAAAATTCTGATAATTTAATTGCTGAATTCAGAATACTTCAAATAAATTGTTAGGTAATCGAACATAACTAAAAATCAAATCAGAAACTCTAAACTTTAATAAATTTTAATGTTATCTACAATAATAATTTAAGCAGGTGTGTATAAAAAAATACTTCGCATATGAAAATGACTTCAAAACATTCGCTGTACCGTTTTCGATTCTTCGCGTATCGCGTGTCCAAGATAATTTCAAAATTACGACAGTTAAGTCCAGCCGTTAGGAAGTTTAAAAAAATGAAGCACACATCTCCCTTCGGCACTGTCGATTAACGATGATTCGCAAATCGTGCCACTTAAGTCAGTCAAAAAAAGAACCTAAATGAAAAAAAATACAAAGAGGATTTGAATGAAAGCGGAAGCTTTGAATGAGAATTCTTTCTTTTGTGCCGCATACTATCTTAGAGAATATAGCTTATTGGTTACTGAATAAATATCGTCTCTAACAAGAGCAAATCTGAATATATTTAAGCCTCTATATCCGTTATTTATCATTATTCTAAAATCCTTAAATTGAGGTATGTAATTTGTGGGTAAATATTTTTTTGATCCACTCATGTAACAAATTAATTTCGTTTTCCGAAATTTTACAAATGATGAATGTTTAAAATTTTTATTTTTATTGTAAACTTTAAAGGTTTTAATATTGACTGTTTTTAAATCGAAATTGTTATATTTTCAAACAATTTTAAAAGACTACACGAAAATGTTGAAGATTGTTTAAAAATTTTAAAGATTTCAAACGGATTCAAACTAGTTCACAAAGATGTCTGAAAGATTTCAAGTATTTCAAAAGATCTTACAAGGATTTTAAGCATTTCAAAGATTTCACAGGAATTCGGGAGATTTTACGAAGGCATTACGTTGAATTAATAAAAACTTTAGATTTTAAAGATTTTAAGAAATCTTAGAAAATTTCATAAACATTATTTTAGAAATGTTTTTCAAGATTTCAAAATGTTTTAAAAGAGTTTGGAAAATTTTGAAAGATTTAACAGAGATGTAAAAGAAGACTTCCAAAATTTAAAATAGCTTTGCAAGATTGTCGAAGATTTTTAAAAAAATCTAATATTACAAAATATTTTTAATATTTCATAAAGTTTCGAAACATTTCTCAAAGATTTCAAGAATTTTAAAGATTTGACAAGGATTGAAAATATTTTACAAAGGCATTACATTAAATCAATAAATACTTTATATTTAGAGTATTTCAAGAGATTTTAGAAGATTTTACAAACATTATTTTACAAATATTTAGGAGATTTCAAACATTTTAAAAGATGCTAGAAGATTTTAAAAGGTTTTACAAATATGTAAAAGATTTTTAACTATTTCAAAGATTTTAAAAGGTTTTGAAAGACTTTGTTAAGATTTCCAAAATATTTGAAATATTTGAAAAAAACTGTGAGAGATTGAAAGAATTTTAAAGATTACAAAAGGATTTAAAAGATTCACAAAGTCTTGTATTAGCTTTCGAAGATTTCAAAAAATTTCAAACGATCTCACATAGTTTTAGAAGATTTTTGAGATTTTTAAAGGCTTTAGAAATTTGCAGAAGATTTAAAAAACGATTTTAGATATTACAAAATGTTAAAAATATTTTACAAAATTTTTAATGATTCCACAAAGATCTCTAGCATTAAAAAAATTTTCACAATGATTTAACCGATTTTAGAAGATTTCACAAATATTATCTCAGAAATATTTTAAAGATTTTGAAAGGTTTTAAAAGATATTAAACGATTTTGAAAGATTTCACAAAGATTCTAAAGATTTTTAAATATTTTAAAGATTTTAAAAGGTTTAGAAAAACTTTACAAAGATTTCCAAAATATTTTAAAAGACTATGAAAGATATGAAAAATTTTAAAGATTACAGAAGGATTCAAAAGATGTCATAAAGGCCAAAGACTTTAAAAGATTCAAACGATTTTTAATAGTTTCAGAAGATTCCTCTGTGTCCGCTTTAAGTCATTATTCTTTTTCTATTATTATCATACTATAAAGCCATATCCCTTTCGGGATAAGCGTGACTCACTCTGAGAGAAAGGGCGTAATTGGGGCGGAGGGTATATTTTACAGATTGATCTAGAATTCCTGTATTGTTTATTTAAACGTACGTTCGTTTCCTTAACGCTGCTTCGACCCAGGCTGATCATCAGTCTCGCTACCGTACATCACCGTCTGCATAAATACAGAGTTATGTATTATCCTTTTAGCTTTATCTGATACATTTTTTTTTCTGATAATTGGTCCTGCTCTACCGGTAACTTTTTCACCATCGTTTAAGCACCTTTTCAGTTCTCCATCTATTTTTGCATCATTTGTGAATAAGCTACCAAGGTATACGAACTTATCAACTTGTTCTGTTCTCTCATCGTTTAGAACAATGTTGCATATTGTTTTTTAACCCTACCTTTAACCACCAAAATATTTGTTTTAATTACTACAACATAACAACTTTAATATTCTCCTGTAATTTTTATTAACCTACAAATAAGTATTTTTAAGTCTATTTTACTTGCGGTACTTAATAAGCTGATACTACTGTAATTATTGCAGTTTCTTTTGTCTCCTTTTTCTTTGTATGTATATTGGTACTATAAACGCTTTTTCCAGTCATCAGGAACTTCTCCTTTTTCGATACATAAATTTATCAATTCGCACAGCCGGTGGGGTATGTAATCACCACCGTATTTAAGCATTTCAGCGTTGATACTGTCTACACCAGCAGCCTTACTATTCTTCAGGTTTTTAGCTATTTCCCTAACCTCAGAGACACAGACTCTCTCAACCGGGATTTCTAACGTGTCGTGTTCTATGTCATAGTAGGTTTGCTCTATAGCTTAACCTCCCAACAATACTTAAAAGAGTCTCTCAAGGCATCTAGTATTCTGCCTGTGTCATATAACATTTTACCTTTGCTACTTTTTATTTTGACTAATTCTGTATTTCTTCTTTCTTTTACACTGATCATTTCAAATTTATAAAACAGTTTCTTGCTTCTTTTAAAATCGGCTTGCATTTTCTTCTCTTCTTCGGTTTTTATTTTATTTTTACTTTTCCTGACTAGTAGATAAACTTTTCTTTTTTTGTCTCCGTAATTATTTTTTTGTCTATTTTTCTCCATATAAATAAGTCTTATGCTGCTCAACATTTTTCGATACGCTTTTCACTTTTTGCGGACAGCTGCGCGGATAGCTGCGCGGATTTCATCATTCCACCACACATCACCAGACATTCTTCCTACAACCGCAGTGCCACATACTTTAATCGCACATCTCACAATAATATCCCTGAGCATAGTCCATCCGCCTTTTATATTTGTATTGCGTATTAGCTTTACCCAAGTTGTCCTATATATGCGTTCATTTATCCTATTTTGAAAATTTTTTTTGCATTTCTGGATCCTGCAATTTATCGATTTTGATTCGCGTTTGTTTCGTCTTTTTTGTTTTCTTTCTTCTTCATTCTTGATCTAAGCTTATTTTTAAAAATAGAAGGTAATGATCATTATTGCATTCAGAACCCCTCAAAACCCTTGTATCTTTTACTAGTTTTCTTAGTCTTTCATACGCAACAACGAAGTAAATTATAGCGCGGCTATTTCCTTCACACCGAGTGTTCATGCGGATCATTTTATGCCTGAAGCGTGTTTTTGTGATTAATAAGCCCTCTTCTAATTGTGAGCATAAGCTCACTCATCTTTTTCCTTTACTATTTATTCTTGTATCTTCAAAATTACCTAGCACTCTTTCTGTACCCTCACGTTCGACCCCACCTATCCATTCATATCTCCTAGTAGAATGTTTCTCTCACCTTGATCGCAAGTACTTATAGTATCATATAAAGTATCCCAGAAGGCATTTTTTACTTTGCTCGGGTCACTATTAACTGTAGAGTAGCATGCTGTGATAAATAATCTTCTGATTCCTACTTTCAGTTTAACACCTTGACTACCATGTAATTCACAACCTACTCCTGACCATAATTCAAGTCCTCCTTTTAACGCTGCATTGTCTATACTTTTAATGTCACAACCCTTTTTTTGTTTGTTTCGTATACATACAAAATATCTAGATTTCTTTCTCACATAGTTTCTCGTAATTCTCTTACCCTAAGATCACTCACCGCTCTAGGATTCCCAATACCCAGTCTCCATTTAGTGCCTGAAACTTTACTTTTACCTTTACCGGGTGCATGCGTTTATTCAATCAAAGTTGTCATTTATTCCGAGGTTATTTTATTGTTTGAATTATTCATTGTTAAAAGTGTACGCCTAACTACCACCTCTATGCGAGAAATGCATTTTGCGAGTCGAAATCATGTTCAAATTAAGAAGTTAGTCGTGTTTGGGTGAAGAGTTATGTTAAAACCTTAGTCCCGCCAAACTTCGGTTTTTGGGAAGGGAAATGTGGTGTAGAAACGGAAACTGGAACCGAGAGAGCCTTAGTTCGTTGGTGTTGCGTACTGAAGTCACCAGCCTTCAGCAGTCAACCCTTCGATTCAGGTTTGCAATTTTTGGGTAAATATTTTTTTGACTGACTCATATAACTAATTAATGTTGTTACCTGAAATTTCATAAATGATTACGGAAGCTTAAAATTCTGATTTATAATTGCAAACTTTAAAGGTTTTAAAATTGATAGCTTCGAAATCGAAATTGTTATATTTTTAATTGCATGTAGTTTAGTTTTAAAGGACACTAATTTGAAATTGATACTTTATATTTTCTGCTTAATTTTAAAATTTTTTGGTTTGTATTATGAAAATTTAAATTATTTAAATGTGACATTGTCATGAATTCCTTAATTTCAATTTATTTAAGTTTGAATGACTTAAACGTAACAGTTCCTAATTTAGGTGCCCAGAAAGTTTCCAATTATTCAATTTCAGGTCATTAACATTTACGATTGCTTAATTAGCCGCACTTTAAAACCATAGTTATTTGATATTTTACTATCTTTTTCCAAAGTTTTAATTTTTAAAATTTTCCGCTTGAAATGCTATACTGCTTTGCAAAAAAAATAAAGCCGTAACTACATTTCATACAATATTGGAATCAATTGTAAATCGGGAGAACCAAATGACAAATTTAGTTACGGGCCACCCATAATCTACGCAACAGCTATTGGTGGGGAGGGGAAGGGCTAATGTTGCGATGTGTTACGTGGAGCGGGGGGGATAAATTCATACTTATATGTAACATTTTTAACAAATCAACTCTATGAAAAATCCATTTATAAAAAATTATGGTATAACAGTAAAGTTCAAAAACCACAATAAAAGAATGTAACAGTATTATAAAGACTTGAATATCGGTGTAATTAGATTATTATTTTGATTTTTTCCATAATTCTGTACAAAAATATTCAAAAAACAGTCTTTGATCATTTTCTGGTTTCAGATTATATTTCCTACTTTTCTAGATTTGACAACAGATTAAAAAGGAAGTAAACATATTTAATTTGATAAAATATTTAAGAAAATTGTATGTTTTTTTTTATTACATTATTATTAGCGTTTATTATGATTGCAATCGTACTTTAAAATGTTCAGGTTACTTTAGTTCACGTTTCCTATTTTGTTTTCCTAATTGTCAAATTGAAATATATTTTAAAATTTTAAGTAATATAAAATATAATTGATAATCATAATCAAAAACTAATAATAAAAAAGCTACATTGGTTCTCATTTTGATATAATAATTTTTTTTATCTTCAAAGAAATATTTTTTGTTAAATAAAAAATGTTCTGCAAAAATATGTTAGAGACGGGGTTTTCAATTTAAAACCAATCTTTTTTTGAGTGATCTTAAATCTTGAGTCTTTACGATGTTTTTCATTTTCGAGGCTTGTTTAATTTTGGATTTTTATAATGTAAAATCATTAAATTTTGAACATGTTTTTAAAATAGGTCTATCTTTAAGATTTGCCATCAGAGATTCTTCAATTTTTAATGGTTATGATTTAAACACATGTATTTTCGAACATTTTTGTATGTATTAATTTTGAAAAATTAAAATTAAAAACTCTTTTTTTTAAATAGGTACAACTAAACATGAATCATTTTACACGATTTCCAAAATCAAAACCAAAAGCATTTTATTTCTGAATCATCCAAATTTTAAAAAAACTTTAAGCGTAAATCATCAGGATTCCAGAATTTTTCATTGTAAAACTTAAAATTAAAAAATTTTTGTAATTTAAATATCTTCGGTTTCAAAGATTTGAAATTCAAAGTTTTATCATTTTGTAAAGCTAGAATAGAAAATTCTTGAATTTTTAAAATATAGAATTCAAAATTATTCAATTTTTAAGAATTATATTTAAAAGCTATGTAATTAAAAAAATTTTTTTTTTTAGAATAGATAAAGTTTGAAGACTAACAATGGAAAATCCTTATTTTAACAACTTTAAAGTAAAATATTTAATTAATTAATATTCACAATAATTTGGAAGGTTTATAGCTTAAAATTATGTAATTTTGAACTTTTTTGGAATATGATGTTTAATTTTTGAAAATTTACAATTGAAAATTCTTCAATGACGAAGATTTTTTATTGAAGATTTTTTTATATTTGATGAAAATATATTAATTAATAATGATCATGCAATTTCATTGCAATTTATTGCAGTTTAATTTTAAAGATTCAAAGTTGAAACCCCTTTCATTTTTAAGATGAAGAATTAAACATTTTTAACATTAAATGATTTTGAAGATCAAAAGTCAAAATATTTTATTTCTAAATTTTCTAAACTAAAAAAGCTTGAAACATAAATCATCAGAATTACATAATTTTTTATTGTAAAAGTTAAAATTCTCATAGTTTACAGTTAACAATTTTTGAAATTTAAAAATCTTTAATTTTAACGATTCAGAATTCAAAGTCCTGCCATTTTATAGAGTTACAAATAAAAATTCTTAAATTTGAAAAAAAAATTTTTAATTATTCAAGATTTATATTTAAACGGTATGTAATTTGTATTGTTTGTTCTAAAAAAGTTTAATTCCTAAAAAAAATTTAATCTAAAATTATTTAGTTTCAAAGACTTACAATTTGAAATCCTTCAATTTTTAGAGTTCTTAATTACAGATTTTTAAATTTTGATTGTTTAAATTTTACAATTATGTACCTTCTGGCTTTTTCAGAACATGAAGTTCAGTTTTTAAGATTTGAAATGGAAAATTCTTCTATTTTGAAGAATTTCAATTGAACATTTTTCCATATTCAATGTGTATAATAGTAAATGATGCAATTTTGAATAATTATTTTAAAACAATTCAATTTTTAAAATTGACGATTGAAAACTCTTAAATTTTTAGAATGAATAAATAAAAATTTTGTATTTAAGGTGATTTTGAAGATAAAAAGTAAACAGATATCAAATTCTTATCTTCAAAATAAATCAAATTTGAAACGTAATTCATTACAATTATAAAATCTTTAATTATCACGATTTAAAATTTAAAGTTCTGCCATTTTATAGTGGGACAATTAAAAGTTCTTGAATTCTTTGAATTTACAATTAAAGATGCATTTATTTTGATTCTCACAGTTTAGAATTATGTACTTTCTAGCATTTTCAGAATATGCAGTTGAATTTTAAAAATTCGAAATGGAAAATTCTTTAATTTCAAGGATTTTTAATTAAAGTTTCTTCTATATTTAATGTTTATAATAGTTTATCATAGTTCAATTTTGAAGATTCGTGATCAAAAACTCTTCAATTTTTAAGATAAATAAGTAAAAATTTTTTTAACTTTAGTTGATTTTGAAGATCAAAAGTCAAGAGATTTTAAAACACTTATTTTTCAAACTTAAAAAATTTTAAACATAATTCATCAAAATTAAAAAATCATTAATTTATAATATTTAAAATGATTTAATTTTCAAGATTTATATTTGAAAGTTATGTACATTCAAAAATGATGTAATTTTGAACTTTTTTGTAATATTGCAGTTTAATTTTTGAAACTCGAAGTAAACAATTCTTTAATTATGTGGATTTTCAATGTGAGATTTTTACATATTTGATGTGTGTAATACAAAGTTATGCAATTTTAAATGATTTTATTTCTTTAACAGTTTCATTCTAAAGATTTGCAATTGAAAGCTCTGCAATCTTTAAGATGTGTAAATGAACTTTTTTAACTTAAGATGATTTTTAAGATTAAAAGTCAAAAAAATTTAAATTGAAGATCTTACAAATTAAAAAAATTTCATACCGAAATCATCAGAATTAAAGAATTTTTTATTGTAAAAGTTAAAGTGTTATAATTTTAAATTGTCAATTCAAAACAAATTTAAAAACCTTAAATTTTAACAATATGAATTTCTAATTTTTACCATTTTGTAGAACTAAAATTAAAAATTCTATAATTTTCAAAATAAAGAATTTAAAATTTCTAGATTTTTATTTAAAAAGTATGTAATTTTCAACGTTAGTTTTTGAATAGATCCATTTTCAAGATTAAAAATTAAAAAAATTTTGTTTTGACAAATCGCTGTTTCAAATTCTTTAAGAAATTCATTAATTTGAAAGATCTATAGTTTAAAATGATGTAATTTTCAACTTTCTCGAAATATGCAGTTCATTTTTTGAAATTAAAATGAAAATTTTTTCAATTTTGAAGATTTATATTTAAAAAAAAGTAATTTTCAGCATTTATTTTAAAACAGTTTTTTGAAAAAAAATTTTAATTGAAAAATGTTCAGCTTTAACGAATTTCAAATGCAAATTTTGTAATTCTTAAGATTCGCAATCAGATACTCCTTAATTTGAAAGATTTAATGTTTCAAATTACGCAATTTTAAACTTTTTTTGAATGTGCAATTCAATTCTTGAAATTTCAAGTGAAAAATTTGTTAATTATAAAGACTTTCAATGAAAGATTCTTTCATATCTAATGTGTGTGATAGAAAATGATACAATATAAAATGATTATTTTAAAACCATTAAATTTTGAAGACTTACAATTAAAAAATCTTTAATTTCCAAGATTTACAAATGAACATTTTTAACTCAAGATGATTTTTAAAATCAGAAGCTAAGATATTCTAATTCTAAATCTTATAAATCAAGAGAATTAAATCACGAAAATTCAAGCAAATAGAATTTGTTTGAAGAATAAAAATTTAATCAAACAATGTTGATAAATATTCCATTTAAGAAATGATAATAATTGAAAAAAGAATGCGAACAGATTATTTAAACAAATTCTATTTGTTTAAATAATTGAAAATTAATTAATTAATGTTCATGAATATCCCACTAGGCCAATACTGATAATTTATAGGGAAAAAAAGAATTTTCGAAATAAAAAATTATTCAAACAAATTTCATTCGTTTAAATAATTGAAAATTAATCAACCAATATTGATGAAAATTCAACTAGATCAACATGAATAATTTTGACTAAAAAAAGAGACTATAATACAGTGCTCAAAAGATCGATTTCATGAGTAATTGACATTTTTGGTTTTAAGAATAGTTTTCACGGACTCGTGGGTGTGTGTTAGGGGTATCAAACCCATATGGCTAATACATGAAATTCTTTGTTGGATTATTCTCTATAAGCATCTTTACTTTCCCGTTACATTTTCTTAAATCCTTAAGAATTATTCCAAAGACTCAAAAAAGTTAAAATAAAATAAAAAATAAATAAATAAAAAAAATTAGGAAATTTTTTTTTGATTAAGAATAAAATGGGCAGGGGGGGTTTTTGCCATCTAGCATAAAAAAATTTTTTATTCATTTTGCACCACCCTGATGAGGTAGAAGCCGCATCTCTGCGGCTCCTAGTTTGAATTATACGTTCGCTTACCCTATTTTGAAAATATATTTGCACTTCCGGTTCCTGTAATTTCTTGATTTTGACTCACGTTCGCTTCGTCTTTTTTGTACTCTTTATTTTCTTAAAATTTTAAGTCGTACCATTCTATAGAGTAACAATTGAAAATTCTTGAATTTTTAATATGGAGTTTTAAGTTATTCAATTTTTAAGATTTGCAATCAAAGGTTCATTAATTTTGGATGTTTTTAATGAAAATCGATGTGATTTTTAACTCACGAAGTGTCTCGTCGTCTCGAAATTCGGGATGACTGTTTCAATATTCTTCATAAGCTTGTCTAGTCGTCCCGAAAAATCGGCACGACTAGCTCATCCCTTTTTCCAAGTCCCCCAATTTTTTGGTACGACTAGACACAGAAAATTTTTAACAAAATATTTTTTTAAATTGAATGCTTATTATATAAAATGATGCAATTTAGAATGCTTTTTTTTAATTGTTTCATTTTCTATATTTAAAATTGCAAAATATTTTATTTTAAAGATTCAGAATTAAAAATCTACCAATTTTTTTTATAGATTTGCAATTAAGAAATATTTTAAGGAATACGCATCTAACGAACAAAATAAACTTAATTAAATTTTTTTTTTCGAGAGGAAAAAGTAGCTTCGGAAAAATTTATTCCACACTCCACCCCCTGCAAATTGTATTCAAAAAAATTTTTTGAAATTTCTTCTTGTTTGAAATTCTAAAGTTACTTCCCTTCCGTCCTCAGAGGGTGGGTGTCGGGTAAATTTTTGCGGAGTTGCTTTTCCATCTCGAAAATAAAAAGTTTTTATTCTGGATATTTCTTGCGTTGGATGGGTATTTCTTAAGATATTTTTATTTTTTAAGATAAAACATACACTCTGTATAACATATGTTTCCTTGTACGTATAAAAGAAGGAATAGTAATTTAGGTGTCTTAAGTGGTCAGTGAATAAATTGTTTTTAATAAGGAATAGATAAAAATATTTGTACAAACTACGTAATATAGGGGGAGGTGGAGAGTAAAAAATTGTCAAAAAATGTCTTACGTAATTTATGAATGGCTTCTTACTGCGTTCTTGTTTTAAACGTCAGCAGTTTCGCCTGTCCCTAGTTTAATAATATTCATAAACCTACTTTTATTTTTCAATTTCAAAATTCTTGTATTCACCATTAGATTAAATAGGCTTAAGTTAAAATGGTTTTAATTCTTAAAAATTCCATTTTAAATAAATGGATGAAAGTTAAATACTCAAAAGTTATGCGTCCTGTTATTCAATTTTAGATGCTTGTGGATCATTTGATGAATTTTTATTGATTCAAAAGTGAAATTACATTCTCCAGACATAGAAATTTAAATAATTCTACTACTAGGATAGCAAAAATCTTGAGATATTTTTCTATTAATTTTAACACATGAATTTGATGACAAAATTATTGTTATAATCCACTAGAAACAAGTCCTTTAATAAAAATATCATTTTGCTATAAATATAATTGTAACATACTTTTTTATATTTATCTCCTTTGATATCCTATTAGACCTGATACAACCTTAATATAGAGAGTCTCTAGAACAAGAGAAACTGGTTCAAAGCATATCACTCAATGATAATTTCTGATGCTCGAATTAGATTTTCGAGTAATTCTTCATTATTAGCGCCAATTACAACCTATGTTGGAATTGGCTTGTAAAATATATTCTATCATAAAAGTGGTTAACAACGTTTCCGCATCTTGAGCGGGAACCGCAGTCCGTTACGTGTGTGCAATATCGCATTAAGAAAGTCAATTGAGCGAAAGAATTATACGAAAAAATAAGTTAACACTCACATTATTTTCTCTTGGCACTTTTACTGTATTCAGTAAAGGAAAAAATGTATTCAGGAATTTGATAATATAAGTGAAGGAAAAGATGTATCCAATAGTGTAATGTAATAGACCTAGTAAAGCTTTCATAAAAAAGAAAATTGAGGTTGCATTATGTTACAAAGTTGATGACATAGTGTTAAACTTAAAGAGGCTATTAGATTAATTTATTGTATTTAAATTTCTACATCGTTCATTTATTAAAATAAATTTTAATGCATTTTAATTATTTCACTACATATGGGTGATTATCTGGCAACAATTAAATTTCTTTGTTGAAAGTAATAACTTTTTAAAGAGAACATTAAATCTTTCAAAAGTTTTTGATACGAACAGTCTACCGTAAGGAAATTTACCATGAGGATTTTCCCAGCTCATTTTTAGGTAACGTTACAGAAAATTTTGTATAACAAACCGTCAGCGCTATGATTGACGAGTGAGTGTTACAATTTTTTAATACGAGCCAGTGCCTTATTGATATAATTACTCTTCTTATTAATAATGAGATTTACTTATCATGAGTGAAATTTATTTTTTACAAGTAGAATTATTTATATAATAGTATAAAATCACAAATCTTTTCTCTGTACTTCTCACGGAAAATTTTTAAGGATTATAAGTAATATAAGATTCGATTACATCAAGTTATTCAATTCAAGCCACATAAACAATGGTGAAAACAATGTAACCTTTTTTTTATCTTTTTAAGTCGCTATTGATTGGTTGAGAATGGTCATCAAAAGTTGGTCAATAGGTCAATTCCCGCATCTCGAAGACGCGAACAATTACATCAAATACAGTACTCTTATATTCCCAATAAAAAAAATCCCCTCAACCCGTTGACAGTGTATGACGCACATTGCGTCAAAAGTCGCCAAGAGTGCGTTTGACGCAATACACCTCATGTAAAATAAATAGGCTTATACTATTTCGATTACAATAAAACTTGGTACACAAAGGTTTTTTGGGTCTCTGAAGCTTAATATGGTACCAGACTTCCAAAATTCAAAATGGCGAATCCAATATGGTAGATCAAAATTAAACAAAATTGGCGGATTTTCATAAAACTTGGTGCGTTAAAGTTAAAAGAATCAGCTATTTTTAAATTTTGAATTTTTTACCTTAAATTTGTATTCAGCGTCACAAATAACCCCCTGGTATTAATTTTTAACCAAATCCGCAAACTCATTGGATTTTTCAAAAATTCCAGTCACCATATAAGAATAATTTACAATCAAATCCATCTAATAGATTCCTGCACACATTTTGGGCACACTTTGTGATTTTTGGTCTACACAGTGATGGGGTTAAAAACAAAGTGAACGAATTAAAAAAAAAAATTTTAAAACGATATTGGTAGGTTATGGTAGGTCGTGAAATGTTCTTCAATGCGTCTTGAAGACGTGAAAAAATTTATCACATGCATAAGTATTGTATTCCTAATAATAAACAAGTCTTTCTCATATCAACAAGATGAACAATATATTTTTTCAAAATTATATATCGGTCATGTTACATGATATGAGGTCATAGAAGGTTCGTTAATAAATAATTTGACGAGTCTCAAAGACGCAAATAAACATGTTAGATACAGTACTGTAGTATTCCTAATATAAACAAAGTTCTTCTCATATCAATGAAATACAACAATTTTGTTGTAGCTTCATGAAATAGTACTGGTGGGTCATGAAAGATTCAACATTAGGTCAATCGACGCGTCTCGATGGTGCGAAAAAATACACTACATATCGTATTTCTGCATTTTAATTCGTAAAAAAGTTTTGCTCATATGAGCAAGATGAATCTTTTTTCGAAAACTCTAAATATAAAAAATCTACTTCTAAATGGCCAATCTAGCTCAAAATTCTATCAAACCTGGATATCAGCCAACTCCTGGGGTTGAATTATATCGAAATACGTCGGAAAAAATATATTTGAAAATAATAGGACATTACAAACCTCTCTCTATAAGGAAGCAGAAATTGTAGGATTTTTAATTGAAATAAACTAAACTGAATCATTTCTAATAAAGATAGAGATTTAAAAAATATTTTATATATGTTCAAATTAATTTTTAAGGTTTAAGCGTAATAAATAGAAAGTATTTAAAAATTACCATTTGAAAACTGTTGGCATTAATAATTTAAATTGTGCAGACCTAAATAATTTCTAATTCGGGATACAGTCGAAACTCCGAGCAGTGCCGTTTTCGGGGCGATAGGGGAGTAAAATTCCAAGAAGCCGTGAAGCCCTACTCTAAGCGCGTCTACGCTCGAATGCATGAAGGAGAAGAAGCAATGCAGCCGGCAAACTCCGAGCATTGCCGCATCACGCGACGGTTAGGTTAAAAATCTAACTTGAAAATCGTTTTATGTACGTAGTGAACATAAATGTGTAGAAAAGTTATTTAAATTGTATTATTTGGTTATAAACCCGAGTTTAAAGTTATGCAAACCATAGAAATCGAGCATTAGCTATGGAATGTTCGATTCTTTGAATAAAGGTTAACAAAACTTAAAAATGACAAAGCAACAAGTTATTTTTCTGGAAAAAAGACAAATTTATGCACTTATAAATTGTTCGAGATAATATTACAACATTGTGAAGACTAATACGACGGAAATTGAACGCAAAGAATGGCGTCCAAAATTTTTATTTCCGAAAATGGAAAATGAAGTGGCCGAGAGTGTATGTAATTTGCTGTTCCACTCTTACCAACAAAACAGCTTGAGTGCAAAAAAGACAAGGACAATTAAAATTGCGGCTTTTAAAAAATGTAGCAATTGAAGTTTCCCACTATTAAGCTTGGATTTAGACATTTTGATACAGCTAAAATATGTTCAAGAAAAAATGCTTCCACATATTTAAGCAAAGCCTTTAAATATTTGATGAAACGTAAAATAAACAATGAATAAATAGCTATCTTCGTTATTGCAATATATTAAGAATTATTTATGCAAGAAACGTGGATACCTTATAGTACATAAATTTGATTTCATATCACAGCAAATTTTTTTTAAAGTAGATTAAAAATAATTTTGAATAACGAAAAGTTTTCCTAATATTTGATTTCTTATATGTATGACAAAATTAACAATTTGTATGGTTGAAAAACTTCAAGATTTTGTCTGGAAAAAAACCTTTAGATTCGGCCGTTTCGCTCACGGCAATCCTCGTGGCGTTAGCTATGCAATTCAACAGTCGCGAGCGACGCTAAGTTGGGGATAGCGCTCAAGCAAGAAACCGAGGAAGCGGCAATCATCAGGGCGGCAATGCTTGGAGCTTGGACTGTAATTAAATCATCTACAAAATGTTACTTATTTTATTTTAATGAGGGATCTGCTCAAAATATAAGCTTATTTTTCAATTTGTTTAGTTATTTTAAAATTATAAGCTAATTCAATTAAAATGCATGTTGCAGAAAAAAAGTAATATATTATGAGACGTTGTATTACAATGTATAATAATAATGCCAAGATTTCATGTTCTGCTTTTCTAGAACGTTCCTAAAGTTTGTATGCTTTTTTCAATGTAATAAATTAAAAAATTTAAATATCTTTCAGAATTTTTTTTGTCAAAATTTGATTTCACAAGTTATGTTGATTGTACTGATAACTTTTTACTTGGTCAACAGAAATCGTTTTTTCAGCGGGGTTAATTTTGAATCACTAGGAAAAATATTTTCTGGGTGATAATTTATTACTCAATGATAATTATTTATTTCATGAACAATTTGATAAAAAATTCACAACTTGACTACTTGTTAACAGATAGATGCTTTTTCTACGAAATTGACTGCCAATCTCTACTTATTTAAATAAATTTTTCAAGAAAATACAAATGCAGAGTAAATATCGAAAGAAGACTACACCGAAACACAAGCATTGCAGTTAGAGCCACCACAGACAGTAAAATTCACATTGTTTCAAGAAATAATTTTTGCTTTACAAAAATTGTGAAATGTCGGATTTTCAAATGAAACTTTTTATAAAAAAAAAACAATTGTGGTACATTAATAAAGGGTGGAAATGTGTAGGGGGGGGTAAGAAAGGGATAATAGGGGAATTGAGGAAAAGTGAGGAAGTGAGAGGAGAATCATTGGAGGGCAAGGGAAGTAAGAAAAAGTATGGGAAGTAGGAAAAGCTGTGGAGGGTAATAAGAGGAAGTCAGGAAATGTCAGAGGATGTGTGGGCAAGGGGATTTATCAGAAGTTTTAAGAAGGGATAGTAGGGAAATGCAGAGCAAGCAAGGGAAATGAGACGAAAAAAGTAGGAGAAGTAGGGGAAGTGAGGTGATGTGAAGTAGGGAAAGTGAGGGTAGAAGAGTAAGGGGAAGTATGGAAAGGGGAGTCTGGGGAGGGGTAGAAGAGAAACAAAGAGAGTAGGAAGGTTAAGTGTAGGGAGGAAAGGGATCGGAAGTAGAGGAGGGAGAAGTAGGGGAACGGTTGGAAAGTGAAGGGGAAAGTACGGTTGTGGATAGTATGGGACGTGTTAGGTGATGAAGAGAGAGGAGGGAAAGTAGGAGAAGGAAGGGGGAGTATGTAAAGTACGGAATGATATAAAATTAGAGGAGGGAATGATGATAAGTGAAGGTAACTGAAGCAGGTGAAGTGATGGAAAGACAGTTGATGTGAAGTAAGGGCGGTGGGCAGAGGAGGTGATATGAAGTATGAGGAGGGGACGTCAGGGCGGCGGTAGCAGGGTAATTAGTGATATAGGAGATGTAAATCAGGAAAATTAATAAGGGGAAATAGTGGAGGGAGTGGTAGGGGAAGGGTGAGAAAGTAACGGTGGAGAGTGAGAGAAAGCCAATAATTGGAGTGGAGGAAATAGGTGAAACGAGAGGAATAGGGAAGCAAAGTATGGGAGGAGAAGACTTACTTTGTAGGCAAACGAATAAAATTTTATTTAAAAAATTAACCGTAAAATGATCCTTTATTTTGTTCTTATTCCAACGTTGAATTTTGGAAACGAAACTTTTGTTCAATACTGTATTTTGAAATAATGCAATCATATTTCTTGTTTTTACAATTAGTTCCTTTTTTTTTGCTTTCCTTTGATTATGAAAGTGTATGTGGTTCCTTGTACACTTGTTCATAAATTTAAATAGGGTACAAGTCTGTAAACATGGTGCAAACGGGAGAAGCAGTGTTACCGTTCGCGGAAACGTGACT
>JAUELO010000085.1:8766733-8781449 GCA_032357855.1 Amphibolips quercusostensackenii | reverse complement strand
TTTACATTGAAAAGGAAGTTTATTTACTCAAGGCTCTATCGGCCTTAAGAAACACATTCTCATTACAATACCCGCGCTTCGCGCTCAATTTTTTATATGTATTTACTTAATTCTCTGATCATTCATATGATAACAATAATTTTTTATTGTTTATTTTTGTGCCTGATTATATATGAACTAATTGTTTATTTGTAATGTCATTTTTCACGATTAAACAAAAAATATGCATCCTATCAAAAAATGATAAATAACAAATTTGTAGTTCTTATTCTGAGTGAATGACTTTTGTTCTTTATTTTTTTTGCGGCTTTTTTTATTTGTCAAAAAATTTAAATTTTTCATTTTCAAAATTGTTTTTGTAGAAATAAAGCAAAAACTACGCGTCCTATCAAAAAATAATTGATAACAAATTTGTAGATCTTTTTTGTTTGCATAATTTTTGTGTTATCATTTTTTTTACTTAGCATAATTTATCCGTAAAATGAATTTTTAATTTTTTATTATTTTTTGTGCAATCGAAAATTGTAATTTTTTATTTTTTTTATTTAAAAATTTGTTATGATGGTCTTGTAGAGCTTTTAAAATACGTTTTTCTGATTTTGCTTTTTTTTCATATCGTGAGTTGTTTGGCTCAAAATTTACTATTTATTTTTTTTTTTAATTTTGAAAACACCTTAACTCTTATAATTATACCTTCATCGAAAAAAGACAATTACATAAATTGTTTATCTTTTCAGGTACTATTCATAAACGTAAATAGAATTTCGAAATTAAAAAAAAAGTGTTTTCAAAAATTTTCAAAATATGCTCATTTTTGAATTTTTATCCAAAATATCTAGTTCACAAAATTTTTCTTATGATTCAGGCCCTAAACAATTGCGCTTAAGCATAATCCAATCTGATTATTTTTTCGAAAGTTATCTTGCCTACAGACTACAGACAGACAAGCACACAGCCAGGAAGACAGCCAGACACCTTCGTAAACAGCGTTTTTTCTGACTCTGGGGGTGTCAAAACGTGAAGATTTGATGAAAACCAGCAAAGTCCAATTTCACATAAAACCAATACCTTCTGATTAGAATGAGAATGTAAAAATCTTAAAAATATTGTACGTTTTATATTAGTGCTTCACGCTAGAAGTTAGTGTTTTTTAAATAATAATGTTAACATTAAATCATATGGTTTCGAAAAAGACTTATATTTTATTCTAAAAATTATTTTTTGGTAATTTTTTCGACTGGAAATTAGCATTTTCATTAAAAAATCATTATAGGGGAATAAAGCTAGAAAAATTAAGAAATTTATAATTGCCCAAATTACAAAATTACACGATTTTTAAGGTTTAAGATTGGAAAAATTTCTAAAATTTGAAATTCCTGAAATATATAAATTTTCGAAATTACTAAATTCTTGCAATTTAATATTCCCCAAAATTTTCAAATTCCAGAAATTATTAAATTCCCGAAATTAATGAATTCCAGTTTCGTTTAATTTTACTTTCGCAATATTTTCATTTTGTTAATAAACAGCCTTAAAACAACTTAGGGTTATTTTATCGTTTCTGACCGGAAATCGATTATTCAAACAAAAATCATTAAATTCTAGAGAATGCTCACAATTTCAAATAATTCTTTCTTACGTTATATTAGTTCATTTAGTTGAAAATTTGTATTTTTAATTTAAAAAATCGTAAGATGTTTTAGATTATCCTTATTCCTCAAATGACCATTCAGAGTCATTCAATTCACAATTATTGGTTTTGTTAGTATTTTATATCAGAAATTGGTACATGCAACTGTTTGAATCTTTATATATTGTCCAAAAATATAATATGTATTAGGTTTACCCCGAAACGAATTTGTCTTAGCGGTATAATAAAAATAATAAGATATCATTTTCATGAATTACAAACAATATTGTATATGCTTTTCTTTTCTATGCTTTTAAGCTATGTGTTGGATACTATAAAATACAAAAGTATTGTATTATTATTAATTTTATACTCTCATTTGAAAATCGCGAGACAAAAAAAAATCGCGCCCGTATTTCTTTTCTAATCAAATAAAAAAAAATGTTTTTTTTCAAGAGAAGCTTCTTCTGGAAGAAACTGTTGAAATAATTTCAGTTGAAAAGCATCTGGGAATCATATTGACTTGAAGAAAATGGGAAAGCAAATAAAATCTGGTCAACTTTCTTTCTCAGAGTTACCTTCAACAAAAGCATTTAAGTAATTGATTGCCGTGACTCGGTTGGGGACAAATCGCAGGTGATGTGAGAAATAAGTGGGTCATTAAGGAAGAGGGCACTTACAATTAGCTGGATAATTAGGCAAGATTTCCTATACATTCGTTCTCATTCGACGGGCAAGGTGTGCGTTTACGTATAGCTAATTGCATAAAAGAAAAAGTTAATTAGTCAAGCGTGCGTAAGGCGAGCGACACTGCGTTCTCTTTCCGGAAAACCGGAGAAAATCGAGCCGTGGAAATACGGACAGTATTTGAATACGGTACTTAAGGAAGACAATGCCACATCTCCATACTCTTTATAAAAAATACACTCAGAAATATGGATGCTTAAATGTAGATGTTCAAGGGGTAAGATTGTACCACCTAACAAGCAGATATTCATGCCAAACATCTGCCATCTTTTTGAGATGTTAGGCGTAAAAATATTTTTATGTTAAACTGAAACATCTTTAGATGTTCGAAACGTCCTAACGCATGCGCATCACGCATTACAATTTTATGACTATATTCCATGACTATATTTTCAATATCACAACTATGATATATTAAAATTTTTGAACATTTTCAAGGTATCAAAATTAGCAATCAAATCTTATTTTTATTAAAATCGGATAGCGACTTTTGCCTGTCTACACGACGCGACGGTACAAGTTTCTTGAGTTTGAGGTTAGATTGACTCAAACATATTTGACAAAATGCTTGTAAATTTAAAATAAAATTTGAGTATAAGTTACCGAAAATGAATAAAATGTCAAAAGTTGATTACAGATAATTCATTCTTTGCTTACTTACCCTTTTTTATTTTTTATTTTGAATTACAAATAATAATCGTAATTTTAACTTGACTAAGTGTATCATTTAATCAATATTTTATACTCTTTATCTGTTTTTCGTTTGTGTACAAACATGCGAGTTTAATTTTGAATTGACAAATAAGTTATTAATTAATTTCTTAAATAAACATTAGTAAGTAAACTCCTTAAATATTTATACAGCCGTTATTTGACATAAGCTTATATTTTCGTTTCATATTTCGGACATTTCAGTTGAACATTTAGGATTCTTAAGTGTAACATCTCACTTTCTAATATCTACAGATACTAATTTTGAACATCTAGATTGCTGTCCTATAGTTAGACATAAAATATTTTAACCCTGAACATCTAAATGTTACGTTTAAAAATCCATTTTTCTCCTTGTACACGTTTAGAAAATTTTTTGAAAATCGACTCTATTTTTTAATTGAACATCGTATCGGTTTTTTGAGAACACGAAAACATTGTGTTCATGGTGCGTGTTTTGTTATTATAGCGAGAAAATCCCAGTAAATTCAATATAAATGACATAATTTTTTTTATATACTTACAATTCTTTATAATTAGCAGATTGATTTTCTTATTAACAAAATATGGCTCTTTGCGTATTTAATTATCCGAGACCGCACTTTCAATATTTTTTTAACATTTAAAAACATAAGAAATACATTTGCATTCCATTCGCTACGTTTTATAAACACATTTATCACACAATTGTATCAAATTATTTTATTTTTATGTCAACTACAATTTATTATCTATAATGTAACATTTTATTTAATCAAAACGAACACATACGACAGTATTTGAATTTACATTTGACATGAGCACAAGTAATTTTATTGCTGAATAATAGTCGAAATGGAATTTTGACAATAAATAAAAAATGACCATTTTCATATATTTTAATGTTGATCTTGTAATATGATAAATTTCACTTCTGAAATTGACACTTTAGAGAATTTCCATGTTTTTCAAGATGAATACCTCTTAGAAAAAAAAACGGAAAAATCTGGAATTTACAGGGTATACAAATCAGTTTTTACTCGAATCATCTTGTCAATTTTACGTTGTTTACAATTTTTTCTTCTAATATAACAATTTGATTAAATTTTCCAGATGTTCGCTATCAAATTATTTATATTTTCGCTATACTGAAAAACCTTTCTAGGTTTAAATTTCAACTATTTTGTCAACATTTGAAAAAAATTATTGTTACTGCTGAAAATTTAACTATTCTATGTTGGGTTGAACATTTATCTTCCTAATTAACTTTTTCAGTTGAAAATTTAATTATGAGGCTGAAAATTCCATTACAAATTTTAATATTTAGTTGAAAACTCATGTAATTTTTGTGAAAAAATTTTTTTTTTGTAGGAAATTAATTTTTTAAATATTAAAAATTCATATCTTGGGTTCCAAAATAGTGTTTTTTTATTGAGAATTAATATTTTAAACTAAAAATTTTACTTAATTTTTAATTGAAATTTTGTTGTTACAGACATTTGTGTGGTTAAAAGTTGAACTATTTCGTTAAAAATTTATTTTATTTGCTTAAAAACTCATTTCTCTTATTAAAAATTAAATTTTTTTTGGTAGAAAATTAACCTTTTTGGTTGAAAATTAATTTTTCAAGATTGAAAATAAATAGTTTAACTGAAAATGCAACTATTTCATTTTTTATCAAAATTTTTTATTTGATAGACATGCAATCTTTTTGGGTAAAAATGTAAATACTTTGTTGAAACTGATTTTCTTTTGTTTAAAACTTATTTTTGTAGCTTAAAATTAAACTATTCTATTTTTCGTTAAAAATTTGTCTTTTTTCAGTTGAAAATTCATATATTTTTTGGAAAAATTTGTCTTTTTTTGGCAAAAAATTTATCTTCTTGGTTAAAAATTCAACTATTTGATTACAAATGTAACAAATTTGGTTAAAAGTTCCTTTTTTTTGTTGAAAATAATTTTTTTTTACTAAAACTCTAGATAATTCATTTTTTTGGAAATTTGATGTTTTTCAGACAAAAATTGAATAATTTTGTCATAAGCTTGTCTTTTTTAGTCAAAAATTTAATTATTTCAGTAGAAAATGCTTATTTGTGGAATGTAAATGTAACTTTTTTTCAAAAATTCACATTTGTAACTTAAAAACCTAAAATTTTGGATCAGATTTTTTCTTTATTGATTAAAAAATCTTTCTCAGTTTAAAATTCAAATCTTATGTTAGAAACTCAACTCGTTTGTTGAAAATTCGTCTTTTTTCGTCAAATTTAAGAGTTTTCTTATTGAAAATTAAAATTTTTCTATGGAAATATCAACTACTACACCGTTTGTTGAGAATTCATTTTTTTTAAATCAAAGATTCATAATTTTCTTTAAAAATTTAACTTCTTTGTTGAAAATTCCTTTATTATTGGTTGAGAATAATTCAATTAATTTAATTGCATAAATTAAAACTTGCTTCCGAGATGTATGAATACTAAATCAAAATAAAAATAATTGATGAAAAAAAAAAAATCTCTTCCGAGAAAGTGAAAATTAGGGATCGCGATATCACAGCATGACTTCCATTTTTTGGTAAGAATTAGAAAAAAAAAATAATTTTTTTGGTATTAAATAATAATAACTTTAAGAAACAATAATACTAAAAGATTGTAAACAATATAACTATGTTTCAATTTTTACTAAATTTTAATGAAGATTTTATTAAATTCAAATTATTTAAATTATTGTATCATGAAATGAGGTTTCGAACAAATGTATCTGGTTCTGCTCTATCACCCTTAATTTATTTTTTAAGCTTATTTGTTTATTAGTATTTACGGTCATATAAATATAATTTTCAGAAGACTTTTTAAGAAAACTTAAAAAGAGTCTTGAAGATTTCAATTCCTTGAAAAAATAAACTTTCAACATAATAGTTGAATCCTCAACCAAAATAGTGTATTTTTAAACCAGTTGCATTTTTGACAATAACAGAATCATTTTTTCCAAAAGAGACGAATTTTCTACAAAACAGTTCAATTTTTACCCAAAATTTTTTTATTTGTTACAAAAAAGTTTATTTTCTACCAGTTAGTTGAATTTTCAACTGAATAGATGCATTTTTAAACAAGAAGATTAATTTGCTATGAAAAATACGCGATTTCAGCGAAGTAGTCAAATAATCAACGAGATGAATTTTCAACTAAAATGAAAAATCTTCAGCTGAAAGAATGGATTTTCAAAAAAGTAGTTTAACTTTTTATTAAGTAGTTAAAAATGTAATAGTTGATATTTTAACTATGAAAGATTATAATTTTTAATTGAAAAAAGTGAATTCTTCCAAAAACACAAATTTTTAACAAAATAGTTGAATCCTCAATCAAAACAGATAAATTTTTAACTAAAATTATGATTCTTTAGAAAAATAATTTTTCAAAAATTGGTTTGACTTTTAACCAAATAAAGAAAATCATAATTAAAGTCAAAAAAGTAATTCTTAGTATAAAATAAAAATTTCGGATTTTACAAAATTTTTGGAAAAAGACGAGAACATTTTAGAAAATTTCGGAAATCTTTCAAAGTTTTGAAATATTTTTAATTACTTCAAAACAAAGAGTCATTGAAAAGACATTATTAGTCCATTTCGTAAATAAAATTTAAAAATTGAAAAGATCTAAATAATATAATAATAATAAATAATAAATAATAATAAATGATTATTCATTCTGGTAAATTTGTAAAGTATCGTAGCAACGAGTCATCGAAAAGCCATTCTCAGTTGAGTATGTAAAAAATTTGAGCCTATTCATTAAAAAATATTAGAACTATGATATAGGTTATAAAAATTGTTTAAGCATTTGCCAAATTTATTTATTATTTTATTACGTAATTTATTTGTTAATAATGCAATAACCAATACTTTCGAAGTTATTTGGAAGATTTTAGGCAATTTTTTTTTTGCAGGATTTGAAAATATTGTACAAAAACTTTGAAGAAATAATTGCAATTTATTAATTTGATAAAAATAATTAAGAATTTAAAAAAAATTCAAAAATTGTAAATAAAGTATAGGTTTTTTAATACTTTGAAATACATTTTTTGAAATTTTTAAAAAATTTGCAAGGTTTTAAGACAATAATATATTTCTCTTAAGATTCCAGGAAAAATGTAAATTGAATTTTTATTTTGAAAATGTAATTTAAATAAATTGTTTCAGGACGTTTAAAAACATTTCATATGATTTCCTTAAATTTCGGAAAAGAATTTTGAAGATTACAGAGTAAATTTTTTTTATTTTGCAAGCTTACATAATTAAAAAAAAAAAAATGAAAAAAGTTTAAAAGATTTTAAAAATATTTGATATGATACTTAAATAATGTTGAAAATAATAGAATTTCAACAAAAATAAAAAAAAATTGTAGATTTTTGAAGATTTTGAATAAAAAGTTTAAAATCTTTTGAAAAATTTTAAACGGTTTTAAGAAAATAAAAAAAAAGTCTGAATATTTCTGGAAAATCTGTTTTTTTTTTCTTATTTTACAAAGTTTGTTTCAAGAGCATATTTAAAAAGCTTTCAAAAGATGTTCAAAAATGTCATCAAAAAATTTTGAAACTTTTTAAGCAATTTTTTTTAATTTTCGCAGCATTATTTTACAATTTTAGGCAAAATTTGAATAATGTAAAAAAAATTTTGCAGGTTTTGGACAATATTCAAGAACAAATAAGGATTCGAAATTCTTTTAAAAAACTTTTAAAAATGTACATTTTTGAAGCTTTCGAAATAAAATTTAAAAGTTTTAAAAAGTTCTTAAAAGTTTTCAAGATTTTCAACAAAATTCTAAAGATTCATGGAAATATTTAGGAAGATTTGGAAACATTTTAAAAGGTTTTCGAAATTGTCAAACTGACTTAAATTTTGCCTAAAATTTAGTAAAATCCTCTAAAATAAAGAAAATTTTCAGAAATATTCTACATACTTTTTAGACATATCTGAAAACTTCAAAATTCTTTATGAATTTTCACGAGAAACCTAAGAAAATTATATTTATATAACTTTACATTTGTAATTAATTTATATATTCAAAAGAAACTTATAACATAAATAGTTATTTAAAATTTTTATTTTGTATTAAAAGATACTTCTTTCTTTAATGCAAAATATTTGACTGATTTTTTTTTCTTTTTCAACTAGAAAATCTTTTGTCGTTAAGGATTCAAGTGATTTTAAAAAACTTTTTTTATGGACTCAACTTTATACAGTTATCATTAAGAATTCATATTTTTTGGTTGAAAATTCAACTATGTGGTTTGAAGTGGAACTAATTAAATAAAAACTCATTTTTTTTGTTGAAGATTCATCATTTTAGTTGAAAATTTGTCTTTTTTGGTTTTGATTAAAAATAAAAATCTTTTTCAATAAAACTTCAACTATTACAATTATCGTTGAGAATTTATCATTTTTGTTAGAAGATTCAACTGTTTCGTTGAAGATTAACTTTTTTGTTGCAATTTTGATTTGTCCAATCTGTAAAGTTCAAAAATGTTCTTGAATTTTCTCAATAATCTTCGGAAACTTATATTTATATAACCCTAAAAGCAAAACCTAAAAAGTAAATCATCGGCACGAATTATTTCTGAATTTCACTCACAATCAGTGCAATGTTTATTTACGACTGAAGCTGAGCCATATTTACCGTATATGATATTGGAGAGAATAGATTATAAATCAAACCTAACACAATGAGGTGAATCACAAGGAGTAAATCCAAGTAGAAATAGAAATAGGAATAGGAATAGGAATGCAATATTTTATTAAGCCGTATTGAAAACAGTATGACTCCGTCACGAAATGTGTCCGAGTTAGCACTTTCTTAGGCCTCTTGCTGCGGTGAATCCAGACATACACATCGTATTCAGAGCGAAACTGTGCTCGTTGCTTTATTGAAAAGGAGTGAATGCTGTTTATGATGGGCACACAATTGTAGTCTAAAAGCAATAAATTTTCATTCCAGATTGATATTTAAAAATAATATTGAAATACTTCTACATAAGAAGGTATCAATGTCCACTGAGAAATATTACACTCAGAAAAATGTTTTTTCTTTTTAATCAAACAAACATTTGTTTGACACTATATCGATTAAAGAATTTGACCCTATGTCAAAAATAGAATTTGTTTGATTCCAATGAAATTTATTTGTGTTAAAAAATGGCGTGTTTGAATTAAATAAATTTTGTTTGAATAAAAAAAATATTTGTTTAAGTTAATCAAATATTTTTTGACCCTGTGTAAAAAAAATAATTTATTCGATTCAAAGAAGGATTTCTCTGAGTGCAATGAAGGAATAATAAGATTTTAATTCAGGGACAATTCATAAATTACGCAACACATTTATTTTCAAATTTTTTACTTATCCCCTCACCCATGGAACACGTCGTAATAAAGAAATTGCCCCTCCCCTTCTTATGTCACGTAATTTAAAAAAAAATTTCAGTCATGTGCTAAGTAAAACAATAGAGTTACTTATTACTAGAGACACCAGAGTTACGAAATAATTAGAATCTATTAATATGAAATGAAAGAAAATTAAAATACATACTCCCGGAGAATGAAAATTCATCAAAAACTGTGTTATCCAGTCGAAAAATATTCAGCAAAAACTTAACATTTTACAGTATTATTTTCAATTACCAGCACATATCTGCAATTATTTGTTATTGGTTGTAAATTTTGAGGTATAATCTTGAACATAATAAAAGTTGATAAAGTGTAATATAAAACGAGATTGTTCAATTTAGCTATTCTTTTATAAAATTACTTAAGTTTATATTTTTAACAAATATGCAAAATTTTCAAGGATGTCAAGAGATAACGTCATACTTTTACAAATTTTTTAATTTATTTTCAAAATTGAAAGATCTGTTAATAAGATATTGGATTTTGTAGATCAAAAAGGATTTTAAGAGATTCGGAAACATTTTAAATGATTTTAAGAGATTTTAGAAGCTTTCAAACTATTTCCACTAATTTTGGAGAAATTCGAAAAATTTGTAAACATTTAACCAAATTTCAAAGAAATTCCGAGTATTAAAAAGGATTCAGGGGTTTTGAGAAATATTAATGGCTTTCGGTAGATTCTAATGGATTTCAAGATATTTCAAGGAATTCTAAGAGACTTTAAGAGCTGTCAATATATTTCAAAATAAGTCACGGGATTTTAAACATCTGAAAGGATCTCAATTGACACCGAATTTGAAAAATTTAAAAGGATTTAACCAGATTTCAAAGGATTTTTGAATGTTGCAAAAAAATTTAAGAGATTTTGAGGAATTTCAATGGATTTTAAAATATTTTAAGTATTTTGAAAAAATCAGAACGATCCACCCGGATTTCAACAATTTCAATGAATTTTAAAGGGATTTTAAAGCTTTTATGGAACCTCGTAATATTTTTTAATATTTTTGAAAATTTAAAGGATATCAACCGATTTGAAGAAATTTTAAGTGCTTTTTATGAAATTTTGGATGTTTCAAGAATTTAAAAAAAAATCGCAGAATTTCTATGGATTTTGTAATATTTGTATTGCATTGCACAGGATTTTTAAATCATTTCGAACATTTCAAGGTATTTTTTAGAGATTTTAGAATATCTCAGAAGAAACTAATGAATTTAAAGAAATTTCAAAGGATTTTAAGGATTTTAGAGTATTTTATAAGATTTTCAGGCATGTTCAAGAACTTTACAAAATTTTCAGCAAATCCAAAAAATTTGAAAGTATTTGAAAGTTTTCAAGACATTTAAAAAGTTTTCGATGATGTAAAAGGATTTAAAAAAAAAATTATGAAAATTTAAAGAGATTTTGATATATTTTTAAAAAATGTACGGGATTTTAAAGGATTTTTAAGGATTTCAAGATACGCTGAAGTATTTTCATAAATTTTGCAGGGTCTCAGGGGATTTTAATGGGATTTCAAAGATTTTTACAAATTTTATGTAAACGTAAGATATCTCTGGAATTCAATGGATTTCAAGGCATTTTTTAGTGAGTTTAAAAATTTAAAGGGATTTACAAAATTTTAAAAGCATTCGCGGAATTTGAAAGGATTGCAAAGATTTTCAGGAATTAGTTTGTTTCCTAACTTTCTCCATATCAATGTTTCACCTGCAAAATCTTTTTTTTATTTCTCAAATTTAAAAATTAAAATTTTTTAAGTAACAAAAATTTTTCCTATTGTTTTAATTTTTTTAAATTTGTTTATCCGTGCGGTTATTACTTGTGAATACTTATATAAAATTAGAAATTCAAAAGAACATTTTTTGCATAATTCAGAATTTTTTGAAAGTTTGCAAAAAAACATGTTCTTTGAATTGAGTAAAATAGACAGATTTTGAAAAAACTTAAATATGTCGAACCTGAAATTTCTCAACCCTGAAACAAAGACACACATCATTCTGCTTTTTCTGAAAAAAATTTGTGGCGAAGTTTGGGATTTTGGGTATACTGGTGCTTTGGATTTTTTCATAATTTTGGTACATTTCAACTGCAAAAAAAATTTTTTAAATAAAAGAAATTTTATATTAGTGTTTACTAGTAATAACCATGCATCTAAATAGTTCCCTAGAAGTTTTGAACAGATAGGAACCATTTTTTTTTAAATTTTTAACAATTTTAGTTTTCGAATCTAAAGAACAAAACAGGAGAAATTATTTGATGAAAAACAGGTTTTGCAAGTGAAAAATTTGTATTGTTGGACAACTATTGCTATGTGTATTGACATTTGATCAGCAAAAAGATTGGAAAAAAACGGCCTAATACGAGTATATGGGAAAGCGCTCTACAGTGGATAATGCAACCTGCAGTGGATAATCATTAATTAAAAATACTAATATATGTGAAATTATTCATTTAATTAAATTATCAGCTAATACAATAAATATGTTTATAAATAAATATTAAATTTATTTTTTTTAATTTTATTTTTGCGTTCAATTAATGACTCCAATAATGATAAACTCCTCGTCTCTATAGTAATTCCACTATGTAATATAAAGTTTTACGTGATAAAAAATAAAGAAAACAAATACTAATATAATTTGCATAATTATTTTAATTTTTTGAGATAACAGATTAATTTTGCATCAATATTAAAACCATTGTTGTAAAATTAAATAATAAAAAGAGGTGAAAAAGATGAAACAATTTATTTACTTCTACTTCAAAAGTCATTTATCGAAACAAGGATTTCTATAATAGGGCTAAATTATCACTAATGACACGAAATATGCTTGATATGCTAATTGTAAGTACTTGATTTGCATTCTGAACGAGATTACTTCTAAGATGTCAAAGGTCTGCCGGTTTCGTCCCACTTGACTCATAGTAGTTCAGCATTCCATGAACACCGCAGAAGTAATACTGGATTAATTAAATATAGGGATGTTTCACTTACGGTAAAACGAGACTTGCAAATATGTGTGTTGTTAATTAATTAATAGTATAAAAGGAATTATAATTAGCTGGAAATTTATTGAACTTTAACCCCTTTTAGCTTGCACACGATTTCGCTAGAGAATGGATGATTTAAATTGCTTTAAACTTTAATATTTTATTTTTTATATCTTAATCTCTTAATATAATATGCCCTATTTAAAGCAAATTATTAAAATATACGATCTAATTTGATAATCTAATACTAAATTAGATATGAGTATTTTACTTTAAAATAATTTAACGTTTGAGAAGCTTCAACTCCCTTACTTTTTTCTAAAGTTTTAACAAATTCGACCACTCGAAAACTTTATTGCTGAAAAAAATAAATAACATTTTATAAAAAAAAAGTTTAATAGATTTTTCCATGATTGTTCATTTTAAGAAACAAAACTGAAAATTCATGAGTGAATTAACGGTGACCTAAAGAACAGAATCATGCGCGATTTGGAGACATATTTATTCACTCTATGGACAATAAATACCAATTATGAAAGTTAAATAAATTTAGAATTGTAGAAAATTTAAAAATTTTAATCAAAGGTCATACTTTTTGGTTAAAAATTAACTGTTCTGTTGAAATTTTATTGAAGCATTCCTCTTTTTGTCTTAAAAATTCAGCAATTTTCTTTACATTTTTTTTCTGTCTTGACTAATAAATTTTGATTGATTGAAAATTTAATAATTTTTGTAAGCATTCGTCATTTTTGTTTAAAAATCTATTAAATTTCAGAGAAATTTAAACCTTTTTTATTAGAAATACAACTGTCTGGTTGAAAATTAGTCTGTTCCGATTAAAAATGAACTTTTTTGTTGAATATTCAATTGTTTTGTATAAAATTTTTATTTTTGGGTCATAAATTCACCAATCTGGTAAAAAATTTAACTATTTAGTCAAAATTTAAACTAATTTTTTTTTTTTAAATATGTGTTATTTTCGCTTCAAAATATTTTTTTTCTTAAATAAAAATTGAACTATTTCGCTTTTGAATGAAAAATTAAGTATTTCATTTTTGGTTAAAAGTTTATCATTTCAAGTATAAAATTCAAATATTTTTTCAAAAATTCGTCTTTTCGATAGGAAATTATTTCTTTTGGTTAAAAATGTAACTATCTTGTTGAAAAATTATTTTATTTTTTTGAAAATTACTTTTTTTATTGAATAATCATCTTCTCAGGTTTAAAATCAATATTTTAAACTAAAAATTTAACTGTGTGCTTAAAAACTCGACTGTTTGGTTAAAAATGAACTTTTGTGTTGAAAATTTATATGATCTGGGTAAAAAGTTTTTTTCATTTTAAAAATTCAACTATATGGTTGAAAATTCATGTAATTTGTCGAAAATTCGTCTTTCTTGGTAATTAATCTTCTTGGGCCAAAATTTAACAGTTTTGTACAAAGCTCATCTCTTTGGTTTGAAAATTCAACATTTCGGAGGAAATTTTTTTCTATATTGATTAAAAAATTTGTCATGGTTAAAATTTCAAAATAAAAATTCATAATTTTGATTTGAAATTTATTCTCATTAATATAAGTTTGGTCTTTTTTCGTTGAAGATGCATTTTTTTTTAAAATGAATCTGTTTTGGTTAAGGATTTAACTACTACATTAGAGATTTATTCTTTTTGTTTTAATTCAACTGCTTTTGATTAAAAATAAAAATCTTTACTCAGTTAAAATATGAACATTAACATTTTTTGTTAAGGATTCATCTTTTTTGGTTGACAATTCATTTACTAGTTAAAAGTTAAAGTGCTTTATTAATTCATAAGAATCGGTAATATCTTACAAAAAACATTCCCTTCATTCACATTGTCTTACGTTAATTTTGGATAATCCCTTTATAAATCCACGTAAAAATTTAGTTCAAAAAATTATTTGAAATGAGGGAGAGGGAGGGAAATACTTATAGACCCTAATAAAGGGAAGTGCGTGGTTAAAAAATTTCAGAAAACAGTTTTACTAAATTTATGCACGGCTCTTTATTTGATGCTGACTAGGTAAGAATTTAATAAAAAGATGTTTGATCTTGTTGGTGTACTAGTCCATATCATCTTTTAGCCGCATTGTATAATTAACTGATGTTAACTAGGTTTTGCCCAAGTAAGAATTTCCTTAAAAGATGCTGGATTTTATTGGTACACTGATCCCTATGTTATTCGAACTGTGTTGTATAATTAG
>JAUELO010000085.1:8705304-8717014 GCA_032357855.1 Amphibolips quercusostensackenii | reverse complement strand
CACATGCAAATATAGATAAAATGCTTCAGGATCATATCTCTAATTGTTTTTCATGGGTTTCTGGACTGTCAGGCGGGTAACGACACCAAATCATGAGGGTTTTCTACAAATCCCTTAAAATACTTCATATCAAACTTTTCCTAATTTTTTGGAAACTTGGTATGAGTCGGCTTCAGGGATATCTGGTTTCGAAATTGACGTCGAAAAATACAAATTCAAAATTTCGAATCCAATATAACGCCATGAGGCCAATGAAAATTAACAAAAATCAAATTTGCAATGGCTTAGCATAATTGTCTTATAGTATATTAGGAATAGTACATTAATACTACTAAGCTATTGAAGTTACATAAGTTTCATGTTTTATTTACAATTCAAAGTTGACTTAAGCTATATTATGCCCAGTGGCCATTCATTACCTGAATCCTAAACTCAACCAAAGTTTCAATCTATTCCGAGGCTACTCTATTGTTCGTATTATTCATTATTTAAATACATGAAACTACCAGCTCGATGCGAGAAATACATTTCGCAAGTTAGGGTCATGTCGAAAATAATTAGCCAAATCGTCGTAAGCTGGTAAACCCAAAATAACTGGACAAGTCATCGTTAGGTGGTGAGTCCAGTTATAACGTCAGTCCCACCCGACTTCGATCAATCGAGTGAGAGCATAGGGACAGAATAAGAACCGATAGAGTCATGGTTGGTTTGTGCTGCATACTGAGAAGGGCAGTTTCGCAATTGCTGAGAAAATGTGTACATTTCCCTAAAGTTTACGAAAATTTTCCCGAATTACATCCATGCCACAATTTCCCAAAACATTTAGAAATTCCTATAAATTACATAATTTTCCATGAATTTTTATCAGTTTCAACAAACCGAAATAATTTCTGCAAATTTTTATAAATTTACATAAATGTTATAGTTTCCTAACATTCACAGGCATGCTCACGAATTCTTTGAATCTTCGAAATCTTTTGAAAATCCATCAATTCTTGTAAGTTCTTTGAAATTTCATCGAATAATCATAAAATCCCTTGAAATTCAGTTATATTACATGAAATCCGATTATATTCCTTCATTGACATTTTTTTTATCTATTTTAACTTCCTTCTAATCTCTGAAATACCTTTAAATATTTGCAATGTTTTATGAAGTTACATGAAATTTGAGATTTCTCGAAATTCCATGAAATCTCTTGAAATATTTGAAGTCTTGTACAATACTTTAAAATCTTGCGGAATTTATTAAAATACATTATTAAATGCCTATCAAATTCCTTAAAATTACTGAAGTTCCTTTTTTGGGTTAAAAACTAATTTTTTTAACTTAAAATTGACCTATTTTATTAAAAATTATTGTCTTATCAAACATTTTTATTTTCGGGTTAAAAATCAAACGGTTTTGCATAGAAACTTTGTCTTTTTGTATTGAAAATTTCACCATTTCGTATAAAATTTAAATGTTTTTTAAAAGATTCTTTTTTTATTTATAATTACTTTTTTCCTAATGGAAATTTAATTTTTATATTTTTGTTTAAAAATTGACCTTTTATGTTTGAAAATTCAACTATTGAGTAAGAAATGTACGTAGTTTTTTGAAGATTCGTCTTTTTTGGTCAAAAATTAATCTTCTTGGTTGAAAATTCATTTATTTGATAAAAATATTATGTATTTTGTTTAGAATTGGTGTTTTGTAGTAGAAAATCAATCCAATTGTTCAAGAAATAATCTTCTTGATTGAAAATTAATCTTCTTGATTGAAAATAAATCTTATTGATCGAAAATTAAGCTATTTGTTAAAAAATGTATGCACTTTGTTGATAGTTTGTTTTTTTAGTAGAAATTTAATCTTCTTGGTTGAAAATTGATCTTTTTGGTTAGTAATGCATGTATTTTGTTGGAAATTTATTTTCTGGGTTATAAACTAATTCTTTCATCTTAAAATTCAACTATTTAAATAAAAATTAGTCAGTGTCTATACGTCAGGACATAAGCGACGCACACTTCCCTTTTCCAGCTCCCCCTTCCTCTTGACAGGTCCGTACGTTAAGACTTGACCATATTATGAACGTACATAAATGCACGGACTGCCCGGAAGTTTAACTCGTCCTAAAAATTAACCTTTTCATTGAACCTTCATATTTCCGGGCTTAAAATTCAACGGTTTCGTACAAAAAATTTATATTTTTATCATGAAAATTTAACAATTTAGTGAAAAATTCAACACTTTTCTAAAAGATCTTTTGTTTCATCGAAAACTAATTTTTTTTTTAATTGAAATTCAACTATTTGGTTAAATTCTTTTTTGTGATGTTGAGAGCTCGCCTTCCCCATTTTTTCGTTTTTTCGGTGAAATAAAAACTTAATTAATAATAAAATCTAATTCAAAAATCCAAAAATTTATTTCGTTGAAAGTTTATTATTTTTATTAAAAATTCTATACCATTACATTTTTGGGTGCAGTATTTATCTTTTTTGATTGAAAATTCCTTTCTTTGTTTGAAAATTCAACTATTTTGTTAAAAGTTCGTTTTTTCAGTTGAAAATGCATTTCCTTGGTTAAAAGTTGAACTCATCTGTGAAAAATTTATATTATTAATAAAGATCCATCTCTTTGAAAAAAAATTTAACAATTTTTGTAAAAATTCTTTCTTTTGGGTTGAAAATAAATATCTTGATCTGTAAAAATACCTATTTTATTTTTTATTAAAAATTGATCGTTTTTAATTTAAGATACAAATATTCAGGTGAAAATTAACTATTTTGCTGAAAATTCAAGTTTTGCAGTAAATTCGTCTTTCCGGCCTAAAAATCCAACTGTTTTTTGAAAATTCATCTTCTTGGGTTAAAAATTCTATTATTTTAGCAAAAAATTTACAGATAAAAAATAAAGATAGAAAATCAAACTGTTTTGTGGCGAATTCGTCTCTATGGATTGATTTTTTAACAGTTTGGTGACATTACTTTCATTCTTAAATGAAAAATCTTTCTTGGTTAAAAATCAACTATTTTGTTGAAAATTGATCACTTTTGCTTACAAAGTCATCTAATACTAAAAGTAGAATTGCTTCGTTAAAAATTCATTTTTTTTAAGATTTATAATTCTAGTTGAAAACCTAACTATTTTGTTAAAAATTAATTACTTTTTCCTGAAAACTCAACTATTTGGTTGCAACGGTTTGGTTAATAATTTATTTTATTTTTTTTTTTATAATTCAGCTTTTTGGTTGATAATTCATTTTTGTAGGTTGAAGAAAAATTTTGTTAAATTTTCATGTTTTTTCGATAATTGATCCCTCTGGAATAAAAATTCATATTTCTTGATAAAAAACTTTTTGTTGCAACTTCATCTTTTTTGGTTGAAAATTCCACTGTACTCTAAAAAAGTCGTCTTTTGGTCTTGAAGGTTTAACTATTTGTTGAAAAATGCAACTGTTTGTGGTTTAAGTTAAATCTTTTTTGCTTGAAAATTTGTCTATTTGTTTGAAAATTTATCTTCGTAGGTTGAAAAATCAACTATTTTGTTGAAAATTCCTCGCTATCGCCTAAAAATTCAACTATTTAGTCGTAAATGCAACTTTATCAATAACATTTTTAGAATAGCAGGTATAGCAAATCAAAGGTTAAACACCTAAAATTTCAGAAGCTTTGATTTGAGAATTTTAATTTCTTTGAATGTTTAATGTCCAATTTGTACGTTAAAATTTCAAAACTTTATTCCAAATTTTTTCAATTTTAGAGCTTCTGATTTGAAATTTTTAAAATTCAAACACTTCTAATTCCAAATTATTCAATTTCAAACTCGATTTTAAACGGTTTTATTCAGAAATGATACAAGTTCAATTCCACTTTATTTCATTCGATTGTTAATTTTTTATTTTTTCATTTTACATAATCTAAACCGTTAAATTAAGAAGTGTTCAATTCATAAGTATTTAATATACATATTTTTTCAAATTTAAAAACGCTTCCCATTTAAAAATAAATGATTATTAATATTATTGTTTCAGAACATTATTCTACTTTTTTCCTGTAGAAAAATGCGAAAAGAAACACTAATTAATTTCTATTATTTCACGGGTTATACATTTTTTAATGCAATGGGTGAGGGCTCAGAGCATGTTGTGCATCAGTCTATTCAAACGAATAGTTATTTCTATTTATTTAATTAAAGCTAAATTTGTTCATGAGTGTATTATATTTTTTTTAACAAATTCAATGTTTTTATATTCGGAAAAAAGCTTTCTGGAATGTACGCTTTTGAATAAAATTAATAAACAAAAAAAGTTCAACTTGCTTATAAACAATTGAAATTTTTTCAAAAAATTCGACGTTTTCATATTCAGAGAAAAGATCTCTGGAAAGTACGTTTTTAAACAGAAATTTCAACGTAAGAATTATCAAAATCTGTTTAGCCGTTTACGAGAAAAATATTGATCATGTTATGATATTAAATTTTTATTGTTAATAACTTTTGCAACAAAATTTCATTTGCAACTAAAACCTGGGGGAATCTTTTTAAACATGAGGGCTATTAAAAATTAATTTCACGGCAAAAAAAACCGACTTTCGATTTATGGTCGCCTACTTGAGATAATTTGACCTAAACTAAAAATTCAAACCGGAAAAAAAACTTATAAGCAGAAAATTCTATTCGGAAAAATGTGGAGTTCACTGTATATAAGACTACAAAAAATAAATACTCGCATGCTAGGTAACATACGGTAACTTTCCTTGTTACCTTCTCCAAATTTATGTTACGGAGAATTTTCCGTCTCTACGTTTCGTTCCTCCAGTTTTTTCTGTGCAATTAGTTCTACATTGTACTTTTTCCGCATCTTTGCATTTTCAAAATAAAATTTATAGATACAAAAAAATTAATTTAATGAATACATGTAATAAATCAGTATAATTTTATTATAGTTATGCATCCAAGTTTTTCAAAATTAGGGCGCATACGATTTTGGCGAAATAAAATGGAACCATTCAGAATTAGAAAAATTATGATAGGATTGAGCTGAATTTCGACTTTGAGCATAGGAAGAAATAAAAATATTTTGCTGAACAGATTTGCGATATTCAAAGATAAACAAAGTCAAATAAATCATTTTCTATTAAAATTTTGGATGCTCATTCCTATGGGCTTTAGTGTCCAGTAATCAAAAAACGTTGTTTTTTTTATGAAACTTTTCAACTAATGTGGGAGTCTTCTTCAATGATTTATTTCTAACAGCAAAGTTACGATTTTCGTAAAATAATTTTATATTTTTATATACGTGAAAATTAAATAATAAAGAATCCATTGTGATTGTTGGAAGCAAATCGACAACTAAAGTAGATAATTATATTGATAATTAAAATACATTTTCTCATCATTATTCGTAGAAGGAAGTAAAAGAATTGATATGAATAAAATTAAAAATACAGATCTGGAAATTTTCTATAAAATAAAAGGATTGTGCAGATTAAAAAAAATATATATTCTAATAAGTTTGCAAATTGTAAAAGCAAGTTGTTTAACCATTGTAAATAATATTTGGTAATGTACATTGTGATATCAATATGTGTATCTGTAAAAAATTATAAACTTGTTTATTATAAAAATAAAAGTTAAGAAAGAAGTGTATGACTTGAATAGTTTAAAATTGAAATAAAAATGTATCATTTAAAATATGACACATCAGTTGAAAAGTGTCTTATTGAAATAATTAACGATCTTACAAGATTTTTTGGATAAAAATTAAATTCTTCAAGATAATTGGAAATATTGTATATAGTTGTGGAATAATTTCAAAAATTGAAGAATTAAGAAAAAGAGGAAATTTTTATTTTTAAAAACATTTTGATATCAAATTGTACCTCTATGCCCCATCAGTTATAAAATTGCGTATTATAATAAAAATTGAAATGGAAATAGGTTATCCAGACTTTGTCGAATCTCATCAGGATTATTTAAAAATATTTCTTATAATTTTCAAAAATTTGTATTTATTGAATGTACTTATATTTGATGACTAATTTTAGCAATTATTTAAGAACATTCTCACTATTGCACTAATAACATTCGCTGCCCAACAAAGCTGTCTTTAATTTTTTGTCGTTTCTTTGGGCTGCAATGACTGTTACTCAAACAATAATGTAACACAAAACAATTACAAATAACATTAATTACATTAAATTTTTTTTTACAAAGCAAATCAATGAATCAGTAATACTCAGTAATCTGGATTAAAAATAAAAGTAAAGGAGTCTCCTATTTCAAATTCACTACTTTGCTTCATATAAAAACACGCAATTTTCATATCGTGATAGCTGCCATTTTGTAAGTCATAGGGTGACCTCACTTTTAAACTTGAAATCAATAGAACTAAAAAAGTAAATTTCTACTTTCATCGATCGCTGATAATACGTAACATGTATTTAATTAATCGATCTCGTTTATCGATCGCGGATAATTAAGTAAAATGATCAATTCTTTTAATGAATGATTATTGTGCGTAATAGAATATTATTTTTTGTCATGCCTAATAGGTGAATGACAAATAGTGTCAGTTCGTGACGCTACCTCAGTGCTATATTATAAAGTACAATTTATGCATTTCTAGTGTGCGATTAATTCTCTTAAAACACAAATTAAAAAAAAATATGAAGTAAAATTTCTTTGAATGTTTTAGTTGATTGCTATTTATTTTAATTATTTTTAATTGAGTGACATATATTTATTATTTACTTTAAGGTTATGTAATTAAATATGGGCTCTAATTTGTATGATGAAAGTTTATTTTTTATTTAAAATAATTTCATGGCAATTATATAATTTTTTTATATGTTCGCAATGTTATGAAATTATTATCCGAATTCAATTTTCAAAATTATATCTACATATGTTTTAATTTTTTCTGGAATTAGTATTAAAGTCTATTTCTAAGTTAAATGTGTAGAATAAATACAGTTTCAAATTAAAAAATGTATATATAATGTAAAAAGTTTTTGAATGTTTCAATGAATTGTTTAATTTATTATTGGCGTATGAATTTTGTTGAAAATATTAAATGACATAAAGATTGAATATAAATTGTTATACAATTAAGTAACACAAATTGATTATTTGCTCCAAGGTGTTGTAATTGAATATTGGCTATTATTTTCATAATAAAATTTTATTTTTCCTTGAAAATACCTCTATTACAATTATATATTTTTTTTAATGTTTGTGATGTCGTTAGATAAGTATCTGGATTAAATTTTTGAAATTATATTTACATATATTTAATTTTCGAATTAGTTTCAAAGGTTATTAATAAATTAAGTATATATAGAAATGCAATTTCAGAAGAAAAATATGTATAATGTAAACATTATTTAAATTTTTAATGAAAATAATTGTTGGATGCTTTTCATGCTGTGAACTGATTAATTAATTATTAACTGATTCTATCAAAACTTACATTTTCTAGAATTAGTTTAAAAGGTTATTAGTAAATCAAATTTTCAGAAATGAAAGTTCCTTTTTAACTTACTTAAGTAATTTACCTTTTAATCTGATTATCTAATTTTTGACTAATAAATTCTTTTCACGATATTAAATTGAGTAAAAATTAATTTTAATTGTTTTTAATTAAGTAACATAAATAGATTTATTTGTTTAAGATCATGTAATTTGATATTGGATATTATTTGTATGATACAATTTTATTTTTTAATTAAAATATTGAAATTATGCAGTTATATCTCTTATAATTATAATTATAATATATCTGTTATAATTACATAATTTTTCTGAATGTTTGTGATGTTCTAAAATGAGGATCTAAAATTAATTTTAAAAATTATATGTACATGTTATAATTTGTTCGAAAATCAGTATAAAAGCCTATTAATAATTTAAATTTTCAGAAATGAAATTTTAAGTAAAAAATCATTGCATAAAGTAAACATTATTTAAATGTTTTGATGAAAATAATTGCTTAAGGCTTTTAATGATGTGAACTGATTAATTAATTATTGACTTAATTTTTTTAATCAATTTCGACTTAATTTTCCTCTCTTAAGTAAAATAAATTAATTATTTACATTAAGGGCATGTAATTAAATATTGGCTATTATTTTTATGATGAAAGTTTATTTTTTCTTTAAAAAACATCTATTAGAATTATATAATTCTTTGAACTGTCTGTGATGTTGGTAAATAAGTATTTGGATTCAATTTTCAAAATGATACATACGTATATTTCAATTTTTTTCTAATCAGTTTAAAATTTTATTTGTAAATGAAACGTATAGAAATACAATTTATTTTTTTTTTAATATACAATGTGATAATTATTTGAATGCCTTAATGAAAATAACTATTTGATGCTTTTTATGATGTGAACTGATTAATTAATTACTAACTGGTTCTATTAAGACTTACATGTTCTGGAGTTAGTTTAAAAGGTTAATAGTAAATCAAATTTTCATAACGGAAAGTTCAAATTTAAAAAAAGTTAAGTAAAAATTATTTGAAAGTTATAATGAAAATTATATTTTAATGCTTCTTATTTTATGAAATGATTAACTAATTATTAACCGATTAATTTTTTTTTACAATATGAAACTAAATACTTGAAATATATTTAAAATACCTCTATTCCAATTACGTAATTTTTCAAATGTATCTATTGTTGTAAATTGAGTATATCCTCGACTGAATACTGAATTTACAAACATTTTAAAGAATTGAATTTTTATAAAAAACAAAATCTTTTAAGTTCGTTAATTATTACAATAAGCCACTTTTCAACTGATGTGTCATATTGTTAATGATATAATATTTTATTTCAACTTTCAATTATTCCAGTCATGTACTTCTTTCTTAACTTTCATTTTTATAATAAAAAAGTTTATAATTTTTCACACATACACATTTTGATATCACAATGTATATTACAAAATATTATTCGCAATATTTAAATTTCCATATCTGTATTATTAATTTTATCCATATCAATTCTTTCACTTCCTTCTACGAATAATAACGAGAAAATGTATATTTATTATTAATATAATTATCTGCGTTAGTTGTTAATTTGCTTTTGAAAATTGCAATTAATTCTTGATTATTTAATCTTCACGGATATCCAAATCAAAACTTATATTACGGCTGTAACCTTGCTTTTAAAAATTAGTCACTGAAGACGACTCCCACATGAGTCGAAACGTTTGATTGAAAAAAAAAAATTTTTTTGATTACTGGACCCTAAGGCCCATGGAAAGGAGCATAAACTATTTTAATACCAGAGAGTCAATACAAATCCTCACCATGAATTTTCTATTAAGCCTTTTGTTTCCCTTTCGATCTGTTTTTTTTCGAGAAGTGAAAGAAAATATTAAATTTTTTCAGCACAACCCAGCACGTGCAGAACACCAAATTATGCGTTTATGGTGTACAGGAATTACTGACTCAGAGGTAAGTTTCTCGCCCGCACAACGATGTAGGAAATTACAGGCTTGGCCCAAGGGGCAGTAACGCTTCAACCCTAATTCTTACTTACGTATTCCGCGCTAATGGGAAAAAGGTTCTCGACTTCTCGGCCAGCTCTCTCCTCGTCATCTGTTCAGCTCAACGTCTGTTTTACCAAGCTCTCATTACAATGTCTCATTTTCTTACGGAATTACAGGTTTTCGCGAATGGATCCAACGGCGGCTTTCTAGACCTACCAGCGCTTTTGCAAGTTAGATTTACGGTAGTAAACTGAACGCGTAAAATGGCAACAAGGCGACAATAATTTATGATGAAGTCCTGGGAGATCTGCACATTGAAGTAATTACGGACTGCTGAAAATCTCCTGAAAAAATGATGATGTGATTAGAACAAGGAGTATGGACCTTACAATGTGATTATCAATTTGCGTATTTTTGTGTGATCCATGAGATATGATGACATTATAAAGCTCTTCACCTGGTGTAATAGCTAGTGAAATTGATCCGCGACCTGTGTTGAAGCAATGTTGCGGAAAGAACATGTTGTTTAGACAAGCAACACGGTAATTTTAGATTGCACTGAAATTTACACCTCTATATTAATAAATTTTTAGTGTCAGTTTGTGACATTTTTGTAAACTGCAACTTAAAATGTCATGTAAAAATTAAAGCTGATCTCCCTCCTATTCTTAAATACGAAATATAAATGTAATTTTATGTAACCGTAAATCGAACAATAAATAATTAGTTAAAACTATTTGCTACTAGTATGAGAATACTTTTAATTAAATTCTTTAGACAGTTTTTTATTTGAAAACATTGTTTAGTACGCTACTTGATAATAAATTTAATCAAAGTTTGTGAACTTTGCTTAAGTTAAGTTGCCCTGCAACGCAAAGTGGGGCAAAAAAAATGTCAAATATATATTCAGAAGCGGTTTATAAACCGATTTAAACTTTTTTTTAAATTTAAGATAATACAATTTCGCATAAATTGGTCAGAGTCGATTTTGAAAAAAGTTTTTGTTTTATTTCTTATTTATTAACAAAAATGGAAATTATTTGTTTAGAAGGGTACCGGGTTTCGAAAAGTACTTGGATTTAATTTAAAATACCTATAATCAATGAGGCAACAATCCATAAAAGTTTTCTAATAGATTAGAAATTGTTCACAAATTTGTTGAATTTGTTATACACAAATAAGTGAGTGAAAATGGATACATGGGGATTGACAGAGATTGGTGAATTGATTTGCACTGAATTTGAACACTTCATAGACAAAAGCCTTTTTTTAATAAATTAATGAAATATAATAAATAAATTGTTATTTTATGAACAAATTTTATAAACAATTATCCATATCAGGTAGCTATGTTGAAATAAATTCGGTTTTTTCTAGTGAATCGACCAAAAAATTATACGAAAATGTCACAAAATTATCAGATTTATTTATCCAATAACAACTGATGATTGTTCAAACAAATTTAATTAACAAATGTACTTCCTGGATATTTTGAGAGGTGAAAGCTGGTTTTTTTTAAAGTAATAAAATGTAAATAACTAATTTCTGAACTTTCAGGGCGCTTATATGACAATCAACTGTTAATGAGTAATTTTTAAAGTTTTTTAAGAAACCTTGATAAAGATCCACTATTTTTATTGTCGTTAATAGTTTTATAGACAAATTTTTGCCCTTTTATATATTTGTAAATAAAAAACTCCGTATTTGTTGGGATATTTAACATTAACGTAACAGTCAATCACTGACGCTAACTTTAGTTAGTTACTTAGATGTTTACGTTAAAAACATCAAATTTTTTTCTTTGATAATAGCCGGAAAATGCATTTGTTAATTAAATTTGTTCAAACAGTCATCAGTTGTTATCTACTACGGATAATTGTTCATAAAATTTGTCAATAAAATGACTATTCATTATTTTTACTATAAATTCATTTCTTTCGTTAAAGGTTCATCTTCTTGTTTGTCAAGTTATCTAGTTTGTTGAAAATTCGTTTCATTTGTGGAAAAAAATTAATTTCTTAACTGCAAATTGAACTATTTTATTTTTTGATTGAACTTGGTCTTTTTTAGTTAAAAATTCAAATACTTGATTAAAAATGTATGTATTTTGTCGATAATTTTCTTTCTCCTTTTTTGGTACAAAATCAATCTTCTTGGTTAGAAAATCAACTCTTTTCTTCGAAAATTCCACTACATATGTGGTTAAATGTTGAAATATTTTATTC
>JAUELO010000085.1:8686805-8697596 GCA_032357855.1 Amphibolips quercusostensackenii | reverse complement strand
AATGCTAAACTGCTAATATTGCACAGATGTTTGGAAAAGAATCAAGAGAGAAAACAACTCTTTTGCGACGCTAAATAACTGTCCAATTAGCACGGCTATAAGAACTATACATTCGTGTCAAATACGCTTCGCTTTAAGTCATTTAGAAACTTCATGGTTTATTGTCAATAAACAATGAAATTGTTAAATAATTTCAATAAATTCGACTTTTCCTGTAAATTTAAAATAAAAATATTATTTTGTTTTAGTTTTAGATGGAGTACTTTCTTAAGGGCTTGTGACAATCTGTCACTTGACCAATTACACGTTATTATATTAAGCGGCTCAGTATTTGAAGAAATAAATATATAGTGCCGAAATTTAGAAAATAGTTCAAAATACATAGAAATACGTTTGTTTGACCCACTTGAGTTTTTATTTTGTTCAAATTGTGCAATTTAAAAAATTTTAACTTGGAGTGTAATTGAGAAGAAGGTTTTAGTGCCCTGACTAAAATGGAAATTATAAAATTACAATATTTAAACAAAATAAACGCTCAAGTATGCAACAGAAACCTACCTTAATATATTTGAAACTATTTCCCAACATTCTAACAATATTTATTCATTTTCTTATTTTAAGGCCGCGGAATATAATAACATGTAATTGGTCACGAGATAGATTGTTCCATGTCCTTAGAAATTAATTTTTTGATGCAAATTCATGATTTTAGTCGAAAATTCATCTTTTTAGTTGAAGATGTAACTATTTCGTTGAAAATTCCTCTTTTTGGTAGAAATTTAATCTTCCCTGATTGACATTTTCTTACAAAAGAAGTGCAAAACACTAAAACCATTTTACAGAAACATACAAATAAACTTAATACATTTCACATAAAGTTACAGTAAATTAAAACTTTTGTCTGTTATTCAAATATTTGTTGCAAATATTTATAATATTACAATAAGATTATTTTAAATTAAGATGTGTAAATAATAAAAGATAATGATCTTTGTAAAACAACAAAAAACTTAAGTTTTTAACTTTTTTAAACTATACATATTGAAACATTGAGCTTTTTCTGTAACAGCGATTTAGCTATTAAATAAATAAATCAATATAATATAATATATAAATAATATATTGATAAATATATTTTAATAAATGTTGATCTATTCTAATGATCTAGATGCAATATTTCAAGAAGATAAAAAAAGAACAACTTTTTAGCTGCAAAAGCTGTATATTCCTGTAGATTTTTTTTGTTGAACTTTTTTGCAAATTCTAGTAGCAAATCAAAACTAAAATAAAATAAAAAAATATATATAAAAATTACAAATTCTGTCCCACTAATGGACAAAAGTTGTATTTTCCTGTGATTTTCGTTGTAATTTATTGTATTTATTTGTAGGTTCATGTGAAAAAATTTTTAGTTTTTTGTACTTCTTTCAAAAAAATGTTTCTTTTGCTTTAAATTGCATTTGATGAATAGAGTATCTCTGGGTAAAATTTTCATTAAAAAAAATTTTACAAAAATTCTTGGTAAACAATAATTTTTTTAAATAATATATTTCTTCAAGAAAAAAAAATTTACAACTTTTAGATGCTGTACTTTTCTGTAATGTTTGTAGGTTTTTACAAAAAAGTAAAAAAATCATTAATGAAAAGTTGTACAAGTTGCCAAACTGTAGAAATTTGTACTTAATTTTTTTTCTTTTCTACTAGAAAATACAAAAAAAAATATTTTTTTATTTAATTGTATTTTTTTGTTAAATTTTCCACATTTTTGTACAAGTTTTATTAAGAATTACAGTTGTAGAAATTTTGTACTTTTTTGTACACATTTTGTTGAAAAAACTTTTTTGTTAAAAATTTATATGCTTGTATTGAAAAATTGAGATATTTGTAAAAAATCGGTCTATTTTGGTAAAAATTTCGTCTTGTATGGTTAACAATGCAAGTGGTTGAAAAATAATATGTTTTGGTTAAAGATTTAACTTTTTCGTTGAAAATCAGTTTTTTCTAATAATTTAAGATTTAAGAAGTTTAAAAAAAAATTTAATGTGGATTTTGAAAGATTTAAAAACAAAATTTAGAAGCATTTTAAGAATTTTAAAGGTTTCATGAGCATAAATAACTTGTTTAGAAGATTTTACAGCAAATATTCGAAAAAAATTTAAACAATTTTGAAAGATGTTTAGAACTTTTAAAGAGATTAACAAATAATGTAAAACTTGTAAAAATTTTAAACAATCAGATTTTTAAAGTTTTCCAACATAAAATGTAGATACAGTTTTTAATTTCTTTGGTATAAGCAATTAATTATTTAATAATTATTAAAGAGTTATTCAAAAGAACCGTAATATAAATAATTTAGATTAATACTTAGTGAATTTATCATCATCTTCGTTGTAAGTACATATCGGTAATTACAATTTAATTATCATAATAAAAGATTAAAAATAGTTTTTTGTAACTACTCTTCAAGAAATGATCATTAATAAATGGCTTATACCAAAGACATTAAAAATTATATCCAAGAATTGTTTACCAATTAGAACTCATTCATAAAAAATAACAACTGCCATGTTAAACAAATCTGTGCAGAAAATAAATACAGAAGTTGCGAAAATATTTTTTTTTATAATAAGATATCACGACACATAAAATTACACCTATGAAAAACTTATGTTAAATGGTATTTTTTTAATTATCAATGAATTATTGATCATTTAAAAAATACCCTTACTTTGTTATTGACGTAAATCGTTTTATTTTATTTAAAAAGTCACGTTTCTACCCTTTCCAATTATTCCTTTACATTTTTACCATCTTTAAATTCTACTTAACACAAAAATAAAAAATAATTTTTCTTATTTTTTCTGTAATAACCCACACAACTTTATAAAATGTTTCAATAATGTAACGTACCCCTACATGCAAACCTATTTGCACATATATAAATCTAATTACTTTTTCTCTTATTAAAATTAAAAAAAAAGGATGTTGACGAAGCTTACCCAGTACTTGCAAACCAAAAATGGAAAAATTGAGAAAATAATAACAAAAATTACCTCTTTAAAAATCGATTTCCAAACCTTAATAGATTTTTGACCATTTAAGCAATGCTCATTAAAGTAACAAGAGAACAGTTAATTTTTTTGTTATAAATAAATTAAACATAACCTACACTTATATTTTTCACTTTTTTTTTCCTTGGCCATCTATAAGGAAGACATCCTGTGACTTTTATGCAGGCTAAGTCATTCTTGTGGTCTGGAGAATTTTTTTTTCAAAAAATCGAATTATCACATTTTAGTTGGATACAAATAAAGATGCTGCAAATAAATTATACCAAAAAAGTGAGCAGATCTAAAATAATACTACAAAAAATGACATTTATCCTCTCGTGGTATGTTTCATCGTTTACTAGAAATATTCGAAAATTATACACATTTTCAGAAAAAAAATTCTTCTGTCTTAAAAAAATGTTTTAGCTTGAACGAAGCAGATAGGATGTCTCCCTTAAGCAGCAACTTTTTAAAAATATTTTTAAAAATAGAAAAAAGAAGTCTTTTCAGCAAATCTTTTTTGAATATTTTTAAAATTCAAATAAGAAGATACAGAGGATTTTCCGCAACATCCCACCTTTGTATTTTTTGCAATATTTAAAGAAAATTTTTGCTAATTTAAGGAAGGAACCCATTAGCATAATCCACCAGAATCCATAAAGGTAATTAGAATATCTGAATTAGGTCAAAAACTATAGAATTTAAAGACAAAATTGGTAATTTTTTGAAAAATGGATGTCAAGATTCAAATGTTTGTAACTTAGTGGATCATTTTTTTTGCAATTGAAAAATCTAAGTCGACTAATTTCCTCTAAAAAAACAACATATTTCAGCGCTAAAAATTATGTGACTTGAAGAGAAGAACCAAAATATATATTTAAAGAAGATACAAAGAAGATACTTGTAAATAAATTACAATCTTTATCATTTTTAATCAATAAAACTCACTTTTAACCCTTACGACACAAAGAAGGGGTAGTATTCTAATTCAGTATTTTTTTCATAGGCTAATACTTCCTTGACCCTTAAAAATATGTCTTAATTTATTTTAATTTAGTTTATAATATTTATCGTACTTTAGAATGTTTTTTTTGTGCACATTTAGAGTGTTATCTTAAGGTTAAGAATTTTTTAAAGTCTTGGGCATAAAGGGTTAAACAATTTTTTTAATTGAAAATTACAATTTACATCAAAAAGTTTATATTTTTAGACAAAAGCCATTAAATTTTAATTAAAAACGATTATTTTAAAGAATAATGTTTAATAACTTTTATTTTTCAAGGTAATACTACTGTTCTTATGCCTATTGTTTACACATGCACTGAGAAAAAACAGAAATGAATTTCATTTGCAGGTAATTTTCAAATAGGTACATCTAAATTTTTTAACGTCAAGAGAAAAGATACAATAAAGTTGACATGGTAACCATACCCAATCTGATGGGTAAAACTTACCAAGTGCAGCTAATTTTTTTTTTTTGATTCATACAAAGAAATCTTTGAAATCGAGGTGAAGATTGCATTTTTTTTAGATTTTAAAGAATATATTAGGCAAAAGACATGTATGTTACAAGAATAAGAAACATTTTTTTAAAACCTTAAATATGCATCAAGTTCTTAATGTTTAATTAAATTTGAATTAAGTTTTGTTAGATATTTAACAGAAAGTATGCGGAGCATATATAAAATAAAAAGAAAATAAAAAGTAAATTTTATGTAATTGGAGAAAAAATTAAAGACAAGCAAAATGTGTAGGCCTTTGTTTGAAAATAAAAATCTTATTAATTGTTTTTTTGTAAAACAACGACATCTGGATAAAATTTGCCAAATCAGCAAAGATAATTTTTACCTGAATTCTCCTTGTGAAAATAAAAGACATTGTATTTTTATTTAAAACGATTTACCTTTCAATTTGCATAGATAATCTTCAGCTTCACTGCTTCAAGCAGAAAGTACACACAATTTAGATAAAAACATTTACTACGATTTTTAAAAATCGTCAATTGAGAATGCAAGATAGTCCAACACTTGTAAACTTATTTTCACGGTTCATTATATGTTTTATAGAGAAAATTCAAACCTAAGTAAAAGTGTCAAGTGGTGGAATAATAATTAACTAACAAAACTCAGCTTTCCTCGTCACCCAAGGGGTACTGAGATGGCACGCGTTCCCGTTATTTTACATGGCGGGAATCCCCAATAGGCCTACACCATGCCACACATTTTTGTGTGGAGACAAAAAAAAGGAAAAAAAAATCTTTCAATTTCTAACCAGTACTTGTAATAATTTGTTTGTTACGAAATTTGTTTTACAAGGTTCTTACAAAGTGTGTCTCTTCACCTCGTGAAAAAACAGCAAGAACCTGAAGCCTTTCAACACATTTGGTTTAAGAGTAGCATTATTTCATGGCCATTTCTAATTTTTCTAATTTTCTTCAATTTTTTAATTACTCGGATGATTTGAAATCTGCTTAAGGTTATGCAAGCGCGGTGGAAGGCTATCGGTTTTCGCGCATTCAACAAGTGCCCTATAGCAGGTGCTCGTACGAAAGATGTAATCCATTCAATGATCTGGTCCAACGTTGGCAAAAGCGACAGGTGCGTCCCTAATTTGCAAGATTTAAAGACGCATTTCACCGAATCTTTCCAAAAGAACTTGATGGCCAATCAAACAGCTTTCTCGACTCACATTTTACTTTTTTCATCCGGTAAAAATCTACCGTTAATACGAAATTCCCACGCGCTTCCCGCGAAAGCACGAGGATAAATTCACCGGCAACCGAAACAAAGCGTTTCACAATCTTTCACCTCCAGTTACTTTTGTTGTTATTACTTTTCTTTCGTGCGAAGCACTTGCGGTAGAGAACTTGATAATTTCGTAGCGAAAGTGCATTCCCTTTTGAGTATTGTTTTAAAGTCTTTGTCAAAAAAGAATTTAAAACCAATATTGTGACTGACATGTTGATTTAAAGGAGTACCAATACTTATCACTCTTATACCTTTCAAATGGTGTTATAAAGAAATAAGATGTTTTCAATAGACAGCAACCGGCGGATTCAGAGATTGAATTCTATGTGAGAATTATGTACGGGCTGACGTCCGAAATTACAGTGTGGGTTCTCACGGAAATCGGATCCTTTATATTCGAGAAATTATTGATTTCAGCCCTTTGCGTTTGGGCATTGCGTCTGCGTCAACCCCACTTGCAGCTCCACCAGCCGAATGAGTGGGATGCACACACAAATTGTACTTAAGAAAGGACTGCCGGCTTACGTTGCCGGTAATTCGTGAAATCTACTTTTCAGAAAAAAGTACGGGAAACTAGTACGCGGTGGATGGAAAAACTTTTGAAGTCCTAATATTGATAATTGTGGAACACGTAGGAAAAGTAATTCATACCAAATGAAAGCTAAAACATTTATTTCCAAGATAGCAATGTCATCCCGTGAATTATATCAGCCATTTATTCTATATTTCATTCTTTATAGCACGTTGCAATTTTATTCAGATAGTACTTTTTTGGTACAAAGTGAATATTTACATTTGAAGCCTTTCCGATCAGTTATCGAAGGATATTGTGTATATATTTGTGGAACAATAATCCAAAACTGTTATAAAAAAACATTTTTTCATTTAAATAGTCATAATTTTTTATATATTATATAAATTATATGATCTCCAGATAAACTACGACTAATTGTATTTGCTTATGTTGGTGAAAGGCATGAACTTATACATATTTATTCCAAAACTATAATATAAATATTTATGCCATAGCTACTATTACTATTCAACACTAATATTATACTCTAAATTCAAAAGAAAATTTTTTGGTTAATTTAGAATTTTTTTAAAACGTGCAAAAAATATATTTCTTTGGATTGAGTTGAACTCACAATTTTTTTTAAAACTTAAAATATGTTCAACATGAAATTTTTTCAACTTGAACCAAAGAAACATGCTATTATTTTTCTTCCGTATAAAATAGAAAATTCGTGATATTCAAAAAGTTAAAAAATCAAAAAAATATATAAATTAATAAAGAAATCTTTTAGTTAAACCTGAAGAAATTTCAGAATCTCAATATTTAATTGTTTCCAAAATGTGTGCATTTTACTGACTCCAAAATAAACATATTTTTTGCACATTAAAAAAATCCTAAATAAAGCGAAAACTTGTTTTTTATTTATAATTTTATATTAGTCTTTACTAGTGATACCCGAACATAAAAAGAATTTGCTACAATTTTGAAACCAATAGGAATCATTTTTTAATTTTTTTAAATTTGATTTTTAATATCCAAACAACGCACACTTGATATGGGTAGTCAACTTTTGCGGAATATTAAAATTCAATCATAACAAATTTGTAAAATGAACTGACTTAGTAACTACCTCTAAAACAATCTTTTTTTGTTAAAAAAAAATCGCTTGAAGAAAGAAAATTTTAATAATATTTTTTTAAGTTTTCACAACAATTTCCAAACTCATGCATACATACGCTCCTATAGCAAACTCGGTAGCAAGGAAACTGTATGTCGATCTATCAAATGGATATCAAACTTTTGTAATTAATTATAAACAAACTGAGGGTCTGATCAAAAAACCGAAAACATCTTTTGTTTCAAAAATGCATCTTGTTATTTACATATAAATATATATATGAATAAATATAAATAAATATATATATATATATATATATTTTGGAGACGAATATGAAGGTATTTTCGGTTTTTCGATATAGGAAAAAGCAAACTTTGTGAATTTCAAAAATCCACAGTGTGTATAAATATAAAGAATTTAATTTGAAATTCGACGTGATTTCATTTAAAACTTACCAAAAATGTCTCAAATTTACGTTTTTTGTTGTTTAAATACCTTTAAAATCTATGAAAATAGTACTAGATATTTGATAAAATCACACGTTTTTCGGAAAAATCTGACCTTTAAAATGAGATTAAGAAACCGAAAAAATTTTTATCTTTTACTTAGTTTAGAAAAACGTATAGTTTTTATTTTATGCATGAAAATTTTTTTAAAAAATGAAAACCTTCTGGCTGCGCAGCACATTCTCCTCGCGCGCTAAAAAAATGCTTTTTTTCATAATATTCTTGATCGATAAAACAAAAACTTCGTGTTCTGTCAAAAAATGGTTACGCGAAATTGTATAAGACTTTTTTAAAGATACAATTCCTTTCTGAAACTTTTTTCCGTTCCTTGTAACGTTTGACTAAAAAATTTGAATTTTCGATTTTATTATAGTGTTTTCGATAAATAAATCCAAAATGACAAGTCCTATCAAAAAATCGGTAAAAAAGTGTGTAGGACTTTTCAAAAGACTTTTGCCTGTATTTCGAGTTGTTTGGCTTAAAATTTTAATTTTGAATTTGATCAATAGATTTTCGATAAATAAAACCCATAGTTTTTGTTTAAAATTTAGGATGACCGTAGAAACAAAGACAGAAGCAATATTTTAAAAATTGTTTATTTCGAGAGTTAAGTGTTACTTTTTGAAAAAAAAACAGTCGCACCTTTTGACCTTAAGCACAGTGATAAGTACGTATTTAAATTGAAAAATCTTTAAACACAATTAATGTATTATGTGGTAACTAATGAAGATTATAGAGGGGATTTTTATTTTTTATCATAATCACGTCTAACATCATAATCAAATTTTCTTGCAAAACTTCTATTGTTTCTTAGGAGGACCAATTTCTTGTGCAATAAAAATCTCGTACGTCAGTATTTGCTTAACATTATTACCCCGGTTTAAAAATGAAATTGTTAATATTTGAGTGTACATTTATGATATAGGCTTACAGCAATTTTTTATTTTACTTTGTTTTATTACGTTTTACCAACATTTTTTTAAATGTGTTATGCTTCTATATGATTTACCGTCAAACGGGTTAATTTTAGACATGTGGGGTAAATTCAGACATTCCTAAATTGATAGTTTAAATTACTGAAAGGGATTTTAACCAGAATCTAGAATCAGTTAAAACCTTGATAGAGCCTTAACTGGTTCTATGTTCTCGTTTACACCCCCTTGAAAAATGTAAACTATCAATTTAAAAATGTCCAAATTTACCCCACATGTCCGAAATTACCCCGTTTAACGGTAATTGAAACAAATAGTAAAGTAGTATTAAAAATTAGGGACCCTCGACTATCAAAGTCTGTAGTTCAGCGGAAAAAAATTTCAGCAGAGTGAAGGTTAAGATCAACATTTTTCATAAGAATCTGGTACGTATGTTCTACATCATTGTCGGAATGCGATAAGGGTTTTGACATTAAAAAATATTTCAAAGCCTTGTTTTCACCGGCATTCTAGCTCAAAGTCTTAAATTTAAGATTTTGAAGCAGCTATCGCGCTTTTTGAAATGGCCTGAAATGTAGGGTTACATTGAAAAATACTCTGTTATCCATGAAAAATTAAAAAGCATTACCTTTACAATGAGATATCATTTAGAAATAAATCTACTTTATCTTGGCACTTTCTGACATCTGACATGATACTTCGAGAATTTTCCTCCTTCCACTTTTAATGTCTTATGAAAATAAAGCAAAGTAATTAAATAGTGGTTGGTATATATAGTCCTAAAAATTTTCAAAAATGTTTTTAGTCAGCGATTTCAGTTATTGATCAGTAACTCTCATCTTGCAAAAATAAAGATTAACATTATGGCTTCTTTTCTCACATTAGTGGCTGTCCTCAATTTAATTCGTAAGTGTAATATAATATAACATTAATATTAATAATAAGTATTTAATTGGTTAATTTTTCAAATTTTGTATCTGCACTAGATAAAGAGATTGCAAAAATTGTATCCTCGCAAGAGGATACAATTCCACGGCAAGATATTTGCAATATTCATTATGCATAATCCGTTGTTTATTTTATTCAAAAAATCGTGCTGTTGTATCTCACGTATTTCTTACGTAATCACGTAATCCCTATCCATTCTGTTTCCGATTCACTTACTTTGAAGGTGATCACTAATATACAAGCGCAAACGGATTACATTTTTATGTTTTTTTCGCTATGCTACGCTAACCATAGTGGGACCAAATCGCGAAAAGCGGGCCAAAAGTATAAAATGTTCATAAAATGGGCCAAATTCTGTTACTTGGACGTTTTTGGTGGTCGCTGATTACGAATCCGATGTCAAAAATTTTGAAAAAAATGGCGGATCCAATATGGCAGACGAGTATGCTAAATAAATTATTAATTCTTTTCAAAATTGGTATATGGAGGTTTTTAAGGTCACTGATTACGTATCCAATGTCAAGAATTCAAAAAACAAAATAGTGGTTCCATATGGTGGACGGTTTACGTGAAATCATATTTAATCCTAATATTATTCATATAAGGGGTTTTTTAAGACACTTAATACGAATGCAAAATCTAAATTATTAAAACATATTTATCAAAAGACTTGGAAGTAAGAGATACAAAAAAGTATATGTTTCAATTTTCGTCAGAAGAAAATTAATATTCAACGTCTGAACACTCGCTAGTTGCATGAAAATAATTCTCATTCATTTTGATATCAGGCGCAATTAATAGTGTTGTTGCTTCTGGTAGCAACGAATCAAATTTTTTACGGGGTAACTTACGCATGCTAGAAATGAGTGCGACAGATGTGAGTAGTAAATATAGGAAAAGGTTTTTCATAGTTTTGAAACATGTACACTTTCAGAAAAAATCTTCTCTGAATCTTTTGATATATTTATTGTATT
>JAUELO010000085.1:8620563-8637100 GCA_032357855.1 Amphibolips quercusostensackenii | reverse complement strand
AAATAAAAATAAATCGGTTTTGGTTGAGAATTCAACTATTTCGTTGAAAATTCTTGTTTTTGTTTCTTAAATTCAACTGTTTTTTATTTAAAAAAAATATATTGTTGGTAAAAATATCAGCTTTTACATTTTTTATTGAAAACTAATTTTTCCATTGGAAATTTAATTATTCATTTATGGATCAGAATTTCTTTTTTCAAGATGAAAATTCAACTACTTGATTGAAAGTTTAACCACTTTTATTATTTTTGTTGAAGATTTATCATTTTAGTTGAAAATTCTTCTCTTAGTTGCAAATTTAACTATTTTGTTGAAATTCCTTTTTTTATATTAGAAAAATAATCATTTTTGTTAACCCTTTGATGGCACACATCCCCACGCGTAACATAGCTGACATACTGGGGTCTTTTTGGCCCCAAGCGAAAAAGGCTTCCCGCAAAGATCCAATTCATTATTTCAAGTAGCTGAATTTCGCGCACACTCTTGGATAGTTACTTCAAAAAATGATGTGGGTTATTTAGTTCAAAATTTAATTTAAATATAAAAAAAAGATTGTAGAAATTAAAAAAAAAGATTTTAGAAGTGAATATTGTACAAGAAAATATTGTAGAAACAAGGCTGTAAAAGTTAAAAAAAAGTACCATTTCCAAATGTAAATAGGACTTAAATTAGTTTGAACATGTCTGTGGTCTTTTCGACCCCAGTGTGCCAGCGAAGGGTTAATAACTGAACTATTCTATTTTTGGTTGAATATTTGTTAAAATTGATTTTTTTTTGCAAATTCATCATTTAAGCTAAAATTTTATTTATTTATTTAAAAATTGAACTATTTTTTAAAAATGCGTTCTTTTTTGCAGTTAAATCAACTGTTATTGATCTAAAATTTAAATATGTTTTTAGTCAACATATCAGCTATTTAATTTTTCGTTGAAAATTCATTTTTTTGTTTGTTAAAAATGCAACTGTTTTATTAAAATTAATCTGTTTTGGTTTGAAGATTTTACTATTTTGTTGAAAATGTGTTGTTTTTTGACGATAATTAATTTTTCAACAGAAAATTTAACTGTTGGATTTGCTTCTGCAAAATAGGTTTTTCTAGTTCAAAATTGGATTTTTTTGTAGAAAATTAATTTTTTGTGTTGAAAATCCATCTTCTCAGTTGAAAATTTAACAATTTAATTGAAAAATCACCTATTTTGTTAGAAGTGCAAAATTTCACTAAAAACGTTAAGAATTAAAAGCGTTTAAAATAGATAATTTTAATTGTTTAAGCATTTAACCGATCAAACGCGAAGCAGTATTTTAAATGCACTTTAACATTTTGTTCTAGAATGCTTACTGTTTCAAACTTCATAGTTTTCAATATTTATATTTGACATTTATCTCTACGAAACGCATAACTTTTCACATTTTCTTTTATTATGAAAATACTTTGTTTAAAGTTATTTATTGTTGAAAACTTCAGTTACTGGTCACTCAATTTCGAATCCAATTTGCATTTCAATATAATTAAAAAATTAACGTTATAGACTTATGAAATTTTTTATCTTTTTATTTCGAATATTGCAAATTTTCACTGACCCAAGGGAGTTGTTTAAACAAAATAACGAATATTTGAAAACTGATTTTTAATCGGGAATTCGAGACTAGAAATTGAGTGGTTACCCTAAATTTATTTTAATTACTGTATATAATATATATAATTGTCCTAAAATATAGTTTTAATTTTTTTAATTGTGAAACATTTTATTACTAATTGTTAGTCTGAGTGATGTAAAACTCGTGGGAATATAATTTATGTAGTGTTTCTTTGGTATGTGATTCGTATGAAGTTTATTTGATAGGCCAATATTGTGTTTTCTATGCTCAAGTAATGTTTGTGTCACTGCCAGTAATAGATTTTCATTGGCCGTTATTAAGCCTGAGAATATTTTTCAATGAAAGAAACGTTACAATTTATCTCTTGTGTCTTGAGTGATGATAATTTATTAGCTATAAGCCACGCAGTGTCTTCAGAAAGAAGAACGATTTTTATCTCAAATTGTCAAGAACGTGTGAAGATAAGATCTTTTTTTGAACAAACTCATATCCTGTACAAATTTCTATGTTAATTTTAAGTTAGAATTTAATCGTTACAAAAGAAATTCTTGAAAATCGGTATAGATCAAATAAATCCGTGATATCAGGTGAATAGTTTAAGTGGTTTCTACAAAATTCAATTTATGAAACTATATATATAGAACTATAACAATCTTTAATCAATAAAAAAGAGATTTTTTCCTGCAAGTGAGGAGGAAGCGAACAAAACAGTCTTTTTGGGGAAATCTTCTTTTTTAATAATCTTCTTTTTCCATTTTTTGGAAAAAATAGTTACGCGTTGTTTTAGGATTTTCAGGACTTGAGATTATCAGATGATATCCAGAGAATTTGATGAACCAGATGATTATCCAGGGTGGCCCAAAAACTTCATTTTCAAAATTACCTCAATTTTGCCCGATTTTTCTTTGACCAAATTTTTTTCCTCTAGCTATTCATATCCACAGACCAGAATTTTAATCTTGTAACAGTTTTAAGGACCTTTACAAACGGAATAAAATAATTTTAGTTTAAAACTTAAAGATTTTAAATTTATTTATTTAAGCCAAAAAATATAATTTTTTACCACAGAAGTTGGATTTTCAATCCATAAGGGTAATTTCTCAACAAAAATATTACATTTTTGAGAAAAAAGATGACTTTTTAAAAAAGTAGTTGAATTTTCAAGAAAATTTTTGAATTTCTGACTTACAACGATGAATTTTCAACCATATGATCAAATTTTTAAATAAAAAAGATAAAACTTTAACCAAAAACTTGCCTTTGTAACCAAATAATTGGTTTTTCAAAGATTGTTGAATTTTAAAGAAAAAAAGCGAATTTTCAATCCAAAAGGACGAATTTTTTCTCCAAATATACGAATATTCAACAACGAAAAAGATTAAGTTTCAACAAAATACTTGAATTTAAAAAAATAAATAAATTTTTTACAAATTAATTAATTTTTTAACCACATGCTTTAATTTTCTACTATCAAAGATGAATTTCCAACCAAATAGTTTAATTTCCAAGCTAAAAAACGAATATTTTTAGAAAATCATTCACTTTCAATCCAAAAAAGATGAATTTTCAACCAATTAATTTTTTATCAAGAAGCATGAAATTTTAACCTAATATTTAAATTCTCGACGACAACAAAAACTAATTTTTAACCAAATAGTTGTGTTTACAACCGAATAATTCAACTTTGAAGCAAAAGAAATGAATTTTAAAAAACATAGTTAAGATTTTAATTGATATTTGAATTTTCAACCTACAAAGATGAATTTCCAACCAAATTTTCCAATCATAAAAAAAAAAAAAATTTCTGCCAAAAGAGATGAAATTCAAAACCAGAAAGGCGAATTTTCAGTTAAAAGATTCATTTTCCAACAAAAAAGTTCAAATTTTAACCATAAATGCAAAAGTTACATTTTTATTAAAAAAATCAATTTTTAATAAACAAAAAGAATTTTCTGCAAGGAAGGCAAATTTTCAACAAATGATGTGAATTTTCAACTAAAATAAATTTTTTTTAGACAAATTATCTTAACTTTAACCAAGGCAGTCGAATTTTCAAATAAAAAAGATAAACTTTTAACAAATTATTTGAAATTTTAATTAAAAGATGAATTTGCGACTAACATAAAATGATGAATCCTTAACTATGATAGTTAAATTTTCAGTTAAGTTATTAATTTTTAGTTTAAAAAAGGAAGTTTCAAGCAAAAAGATGAATTTGCAACAAAAAAACGAACTTTCAACAAAAAAAGTACATTTTTAACCAAATAGAGGAATTTTCAAGCAAAACAAAATTTCTTTTAACAAAGTAACTTAACTTTAACCCAAGCAGTTGAATTTTTAATTAAAAAAGATAAATTTTCAACAAAGTATTTAAAAAATTAATTTTCAATTGAAGAAAAAAACGAATTTATTATCAAAAAGATGAATTTTCAACTAAAATGATCATTTTTCAACAAAAAAATGTATATATTTCTCAATAAAGTGGTTCAGCCTTTAACTACGAAATATTTCTGTGAGATTTGCAACACAAAAATATAAATTTTCAAAAGAAAGTTAATTTTCTGCTAAAATAGTTGAGTTTTAAACCCAAAAAGACGATTTCTAAACAAAACCGTTGAATTTTCAACCAAAAAGGATGACTCTTAATCAAAATTGTTGAATTTGCAATCGAATAATAAAGTTTTTAACTGGAAATATAAGCGTCAGGAGGAAGCAACTGCAAAAAAATAGAAATACATAGAAGGCAAATAAATGCCAATAATATCGTATCAGGGTGGTCAAAAAACTTCATTTTCAAAATTTCCTAACTTTTCTCTAAACAATTTTTCATTTTCATGACCATATTCAAAGACCAGAATCCTAATCTAATAACATTTTTAACATTGAACCTTTTATAAATCGAATAATACAATTTCAAATTAAAATTTTAAAGTTTCAAATTTATTACCCCTGACTTTTTCCTCACTTTCGTGACAAATAAAATTCCCTGACTTTTTCCCGATTCCCAGGTTTTCCCTGACTTATGTTCACCCTGCTGTTGTCTTTAGGATACGGCATTTGTCTAATTACTAAGGAATCATTTCGAATGGATTTATCATTCATTTAAGATTGAAACGAAATCCACTTTCTTATGAACCATTTTCTACACCGAGATCAGCTCATAAAAAATTAAAACAAAAATGAAAAAAAATAGATTTCCAAGCTACCTTCTTTCCGGTTCATCAGAGAGAAATATATAAAAAAAAGAAAAAAGAGGGAGAAAAAGGAAAGTGTCAACCAAAACCAACCTTTCACTCATACCTTATTCTTTCTCCATCTTTTTATACTACTAGGGACCAGCATGTTTCGAAGCCAATTTCGACTTCCTCATCTGGGATTATTTATAGAAAAACTACAGGTATGCATAATAGAAATTCATGCTAATAAAAATTCACATAATACCTGGAAAATAAAACAATAGGCATTTATACAACAAATTGGTTGGTCTAATTCTTCATTCACTGGTGAAAATTAATTCACTTATAGAAATAATTTTTTATGACAAGAACAAAAAATCAATTTATCCCAATAATAATCCTATCCTAACTTTGCTATATCCTAAGAGATCCTTTTTTTTAACTTAATAGCTTAGTTCTTCTCTCTTTTTATAAAAAACATCTTTATGAATTCTCTTTTTTTATTTTCATCCAATTCCTCTTCGTTTCTTTTGTTTTTTAAATCAAAACTTTCTTTTTATTAATCTCAAAAACCTTTTAAGGGAAATGAATTTTACAGTTGATCAAAACTTTCTTTCTGTAATATACCTGATCTCAGGTTTTTGCTAATTAAATAATATATATCAATACTTTTACCGCTCTTTGAATCACATACATCCCTTTTCTTCCATTTTCATCAATTTCGCGGAAATCCATAATTTCAGAAAAAAATGATCAATAGCAATAAATGCTCAAAATTGTAAAGCATAAACGATCAACTCCCTGTGAATACTATTGAGAATTCTTTTAATTGAGGAATAAAGTTTTTACCTCGATTTATCGAGATTTTCGTTTGATTGCTGCTTTTTTTTCCTTTTTGGAAAATGTAATGATCTTAATAGATTGGTTCAGAATCAACCACAGATTTATCATGTTCTGTTTGCTTACACCTCAAAGGATATATTCATTAATCTGCACAAAATATAATAATTGACATCTTCCGATCGTACAGCACACTAAAAAATGATGAAAAATAATTTTTCACTCTAAAGTATAAACTTCGTAAGCGTGAGAATTTGAAATTCCGCGTCTACAAATGGTAGAAGATAATTATAATTTGGAAATAGAGAATAATTGAGACCCACTCAAGTTCTTGGCACTGGTTTTAGTATTTTCTACAACATCACATGTTGCAGAATCAAAAACATGAACTATAAATACACTCACCTGTATGTTGCTTGTAGTGAGAAACGCAGAAAACGTGAACATAAATCCCCAGCTCAAAATTAACACATTCAAAAATTCCCTGTCGATAATCATGGTTATGTGGGTCGATTTTTTTTTTGAAAAACACCATATGTCACGAGATTGTTATTAATTTTGAAACACAGGTATTTTATTGTTGTCGCATCTCAAATAAAGCCGATTGGTTGTTGGCGCGAGTTGCGTACGATATACGAGACATTGCTGCACTCGAGTCACTGACGTTTAGACGTTTGAAATTTTCAGCTGACAGGTATTCCTCTTCGAGTGTGTGAATTGGAATAATTTTAAAGACGTGCGCCGTATGACAGAGTCGGGAGGAACTGTAAAAGCTCTCGAGAATCCTGAGAGAAGTTTCAATGGAATGTGATGTGGTGTTGAGCTTAGCTTCAAGCCTAATTATCACCACAGAGCATGAAACATGATTTTTTCCTTCCTAGCCACACTTGGCATCGAGCCTATTCAGTAGTCGGCCGTTTTTAACTAAAAGGTACCTTATCTCCTGTCAGGATGCGTTTCCGATCAAAATGATAGCAGGATGCTCAGCAGCGTGGTCCAAATTTATACCTGTGAAAAGTGGACTTTCGATTTTTGATGATCCACCTTTCAATTTGTTTGGTTTCAAGAAAAAATAAAATTTACGAGGGATCACAGGAAAGTGCAACTTTGTTCTATCATTCGGACGAATTTTGTACTTTTTTGTATATTGGCGTTTTTTTTGTTTTTTGTTTTTATTTCCTACAGAAATTTACAGCTATAAGAATCTACAGGAATTGATAAGGTTTGCAGCCAAAAAGTTGTTCTTTTTCGACTTAGGATTAATAATATTTAAAATATTGCAAGGAGATCATATTAAATTGAGATGTATGCATAATAGCTATGACAACAATTTTTTAAAAATATGTATATAGCAATAGATTAGACACGATATATGTCATTTAAAATTATGTCATTGCAATCTCTTCAATATTTGTCATCCTGGGTCAAAAAAGAACAACTTTTTGATTGCAAATAAAAATTGAAAAAATGAGAAGAAATTAAACACGGTCATTGAAATTAAAAGATTCGAACTCCTAAAGATATAAATGTTTTCATTTAAGTTATAAAAACTCAACTGCTAATTGAAACACTCAAAGTGGAATATTTCTGAATTTTAAACTTTTAAAATTAAAGCTTAAAACTTTTAACACATTTTAATTAAACATTTCATCATTGAAAGACTCTAATCTGCAAAAATTTAAAACTTTTATGCATTGTACAGTTCAAAGATTTTTTAAAATAATAATCCGCGCTATCCTTTTCAATGCTATAAATTGAAGAACGAATCAGAAAATTTATCAATTTTAAAAATGATATCATTTTAATCAATTTTAAACTAGAAACATTAGTTTATACATCAAAACTTGTTTTGAATTCTCTTTAAATATTCTCTTGAAAATTTGTTCACAAAAACCATTTACAAATTTTCCACGAATCTGGTGAAAATTTTGTTATTGGAACTAGAATTTTTCCTACAATTTTTCGAAATTTCTGCAACCTTAAAAAAATTGCTATAAAATCTTCTAAATTCTTTTTTGAAAATTTCGGAAATCTTTTTAAATATACTTTTAATTTTAAAACCTTCAATATTCTTAAAAAGCTTTCAAATTTTCGGTTTGAAATCTTCAAAAATATACATTTTTTTCAAATGGTTTGAAATCTGTTCAGGTTTTAAATTAATTTAAGAATCTATTTAAAATTTGTAAATATATCTTAAAATTCCTTGAATTTTTTCCAAATTAAAAGATCTTCAATTGTTATTCATCAATCAAATTTGTTTTTTTTTTCTAATCTTTTTAATATTCTCTTAAAATTAATTATTCTAAATGAAAAAACATTTTAAATTATCTTAAAAATCTGAAGGAAATTGCTTATTTCTTTAAATTCTTTAAAGATTCTTAAAAAGCTTTAAAATTTCATTTCGAAATCTTCAAAATTTTGGATTTTTAATAAGTTTAATATTATTTTAAAATGAACAACACTCTTGATCTGATAGGCAACTGAAGTTAGGTGCATTTCTAAAAATTGATATAATTAATAAAATCCGTCCCTTTTAATTGTAACAGTGATTACTGTGTCACTGAATGTTAATATCTTGCAAAATAAACTTACACACACTTTTAAATAAGGTTTTTTTACAAAAATGAATTTCCCTATCTGAAACTACGTTAAATTGATGTGGATATCTAGGTAAAAATTTGTAATTAAATAAATGTTACATAACTAAAATTGCTGCTTGATCTGTGATTTATTACAATAGCAAAAGTTCTTTGTAAAAGTGTAATATTTTTAAAAAATTTTAGTAGGGTGTAGAAACTTATTTATTACATATCCTAAAAAAATTAACAGTAAAATACAATTCGAAACGTTGATGCGGATTCTTAAAGTATTGTTTGTAAAAATGTATATTTTTTGTTTAAAATTGTACATTTTTACAATAAACTGTCAGTATTTACGACAGATTTGTAATTTTCCATTATTATTTACTTGAAGTTAAGAATGTTTTTTTGTGACGTCAAACACCTAAATTAAAAAATGGAAATTCCTATAGTTTTCTGTAGTACCTTGTAGATTTTTACGACAAAGTAAATAAAAATATATTATTAAACATTAGCTATTTGTATTCAATTATATTTTCTTGTTAAATGTTGTACACTTTTTATAAAAAAGTACAAATTTTAGCACAAAATTACAGTTGTAGAAAGCTTTTTTCCTTGTTACAATTTTTTGCATGAAATTGCAAACTTCATATAAAAGTACACAAAAATTAAAAAAAATTTAAAATAATTAAAAAAATTTAATTGCAATCCATATGAAAACCTTTTGGAATCTCTTGAATTCCCTTGATATCTTTGAAAATATTTTTAAATCCATTACAATTTTTGAAATCTGCTACAATCTCTTAAAAATCAATTAAAATTGTAAAATCCCCCAAAATTTTAAAAAGCATTGGTGATCCTATGATTCTAAATCTTCTTTCCTGGAATTGTTGAAATCCGTAGAAACTTTTTGAAATTAAATTCAATTCATTTTGCAAAATATAAATCATTTGAAATCTCTTGAATATGATTTCAATTAAACTTATTATTTAAATTTCTCTAGAAAAAACGTTAGAATCCCTAGAAATCTTTAAAATCCTTTATTCTTGTGGAATTCCTTAAAAAACCTTAAAATCCCTTAAAATCGCTAGGAATATCTTTAAATTTAATTTAATTTATTTTTTATAGTTCACTAGAAATATCTTGAAATCTTTTGAAATCCTACCAAATTCTTTGAAATCCCTTCAAGTTATTTAAATTTATACTTTCTCTATTTTTCGCATTAACTCTTTAAATATTTTAACATTCTTTATTTCTGTACTGATTTTCTTATAATGATTCTCTATAATAATGTTTCTAGAATTGCGAAAATATTATAAGAAATTCATTATAGAAAAATCATTGTAGGAAAATCATTATAGACCTATAACTAATTTTCTACAATATTTTTTCGGAAGGGGGGATTAGAAAGGATTGCAAAAGATTGCATGGTATTGCATTAAATTGCATAAGATTGCAGAGAAAGTGTACACCAGATTGCATGAGTAACTAAAACCTGGAAAATTCCTTTTTTTTAATCGGTCAACATTAACCTGTGCCCCAGGCTTTTGAAATTAACATGGACTTTTAAATGGGAAAAACTCGTTTTTCGAAAAAAAAGACAAAAAAAAAACTTTACAGAAGAAACATAGAAAAGGTGGAGAAAATTCTAGTTTTTCCGAATCTCTTACACTATGTCACTTATTGTTCAGTATTCTTTTATTTCAAAGTTTATGCCCTGATTTTTTAAACAATAACTATTTTTTCAAAAAAAAATTCAGTCACGTTCTGGATCGATATTTTTTAGATCAATTTTGTTAAGATAAAAAATACTAATGAATAAGTTATATAATAACTTTTCAAGATTTACAGTAGAAAGAAATGGGTTAAAAAAGTGTAAATTGTTTAAATAATTGTCAAATATCCTACACAAAACAATTTTACTTTGAACATTTGTTAATTATGTTTTCATATTCAGAAAATACTAACTTTTCACTATTTGGTAGAGAACAAAATTGTACAAATATAAATTGTTTAAGCAACTGCAAAATATGTTAGACCAAAATCATTATTTTTTGATTGATCAACTAAATCATTTATTCCAAAAAATAGAAACTTTCACGATTTACTGAAAAAGAATATCGTTTAAACAAATAATAATTATTTAATTCAAAATTAGTTAAAAATAATTGAAAACTTATCATTAATCCAATGAAATTAATTAATGTGAAGAAAATAAAAAGAAATACCGTCTAAAGCATGCATCTGACATAAAACTGCTATTCTTCATTTTCATTTTCAGATTAACTGTTTCTACTATTTTAAAACATTAGGCAAAGTTTTCTAGGTATATATGTATATATGTAAATGACTTAATGGTATAATAATAATAATAATAATAATAATAATAATAATAATAATAATAATAATAATAATAATATGTCTTTTTTGTAGTGAAATATTGTTGTTACGGCTGAGTGATAAACAGAAATATTAAGCGTATCGTCCAAAACAAAATTCTATAAAATTGAGCTTAAAATTAAAACTTTTGTATGATTCTGAGATGAAAACTGAAAAGTGCATGTTGAAAACAAAAATGTCATTACCCTGCGTTTATAAAAAAGTTTCACAATTGAATTAAAAATGTATTTCTTTAACCGAAAATTCAACTCTTTTGTTAAAACTTAGTATTTTTATTTGGTTAAAAATTAATTTGTTTACTGAAAATTTAACTATTTTGTTAAAAATTCGTGTTTTTTTGTAGAAAATGTGTCTTTTTTGGCAGAAAATTCATCTTCTGTGTTGATAATTCCACTATTTGGTAAAAAATTCATTTATTGGTCGAAGATTCATCATTTAGGTAAAAATTCATTTCCTTGGTTAAGAATTTAACTATTTTGTTGAAAATTGATGTATTTTTTGATTCATATTTTCCAATAGAAAATTAATTTTGGTTGAAAATTTACCTTTTTTGTCTGAAAATTCTATTATTGTGGTAGAAAATTCTTATTTTTGTGTGGAAATTTAACCTTTTTTTGTAAAAAAAATGCATAGTTTTGAATTGAAAACTCAACTGTTCTGCAGGAAATTGACTTGAAAATTCAACATTTTTTATATTTTTAAACTTTGTTGTCTAAAAAATCTTCTTGGTTGAAAATTTAACTCTTTCATTGAAAATTAGTTTGTTTTAGTTGAGGATTCAACTAATTTGTTGAAGATTTCTATTTTTCGTTTAATTCAACTGTTTTTTATAAAAATCAAAGTATTATTTGTTGAAAATATCAACAATTACACTTTTTTGTTGAGAATTTATTTTTTTTTATCAAAGATTCATCACTTTAGTTAAAAATTTAACTGTGTTGAAAATTCTTTTTTCTTGGTTGCAAATTAATTATTTTAACTGAAAATTTATTTTTTCAATTTTTGGTTCAAAATTTTCTTTGTGACTGTTACTCAAAGTGTTTCAAATAAATCTAGAAACACACATTTTTTACATCAACATTATAGGTGTAAGGTTGTTTGTTTTTATATCTAAAAGATAAATTAGAAGGGACAGGGAAAATTAATAATTTTCGAGGAAAGTTAGCGAATTTTGAAATTGTTTTTTTTTTTGCAGTAACCCTAAATCGTACACTGAAAAAAAGGATTACTTGTACCAAGTGAATTTTACTTGTCTGAAGTAAGTGAAAGTCCTGATTATTTTCAAAGAAATATTTATTTGAGGCAAATTAATATACATATGCAATTCGCATGAAAAAAAATAATTTCTTTTAGCCAAACAAATGTTAATATAATTAGGTTAACATTGTTTGATTCAAAAATATGACCTATTGGTCGGAGAGAAATATTTTTTTTGAATGAAAGAAATATTAAATGAAGAAAAAAATATAGTTTGAAGTCAAGGAAATATTTTATTGGCTAAAAAAACTATTTCCCCACATCGAATTCTTGAATACTTGAAGCGAAAAAATATCCCACTGATTCAAAAAAATATTTCTTTCACTTGAACCATGCGCCAGTGCAATAAAGTATGTAGTTCGTATACTTAAATTGTAGTACAATATTTTCCTAGATAAACAACTAAATTCTTTCAGCTTAAATTATAATTAACATTGTTATTATTGTACATATTTTATCGAAACAATTTACATAATTTAAAACCTTAATGAACCTGAAATTAGAAAAATTTGATGAAAAATCCACCTCCATCAAATCAGACTTGGGTCCTTCGATTGTAAAGTCCACAGCGGTGACCACGACGCTGCCGCAACATAAAAACTCTAAAGCGGAAAGCCGTATCCAATCCTCACCATAAATGCCAAAGAAATATTACTTTAAATGAAAAAAATGGATGTTGAATTTAACATATTTCTTTAATCTAAATAATTATTCTACTGGAACAAATTACGCCAAACTAATAAATGTTTGATTTAAAAAAATAATCACTTCGTTGGAATAAATGTTAATTTATTATAAATAATTTAATTGTAGCAATGATATAAAATATTTACTTCAACTAAAGAAATAAATATTTACGAAAAAACACAATATTTTGTTCATCTAAATAAATGCTTCAATTGGTATAAGTGCATGAACTCTTTGTAACAAATGAATATATTTTTAATTTAATTAATATTGTTTTGAATTAAATCATTATTTCTTTGATTGAAATAAAACTAAAGGCTTGATTCGAGTATGGAAAATCAATTTATTCTAATGCTTCTAAATCAATATAAAGAATCGAACTCATTGAATTAAATGAATACTTCTTTGAACGGTTAATCAGATTACAACGAATCTAGACTTTTTGAATCAAGGGAATCATTTCCTTGAATGTAAGAAATACTTATTTGAATTAAGAAAAAAAAGCCAAAGAATTTATTTCTTTAGATTAACAAAAGATATGTATCTGGTTTAAGTAAAAATTAATACTGTTAAAGAATATTTTCATGATGCTAAGAAATAAGATTCAAGCAAATGCATTTACTTGGTTCTAAAAATTATTATTTATAGTGTAAATTTGACCTGAACGTATTATTTTTGTCTATAAAATAAGTATAATTTTTAATGATTTTAATGATTTTTTTGTATAAAAATAGTTTAGGGGTAGTTACCCTCTTCAATGCTCTTTTTTTTCTTAAAAATAAATAAATACCTTCATCCTCTTTTTTGTGTGTAACACGTATTTTCTTTGGATTTTTTGGCTCGATTTTAGACTTGTTTTGTAATTTTTTACATAATTGGGGGGGGGGGGTCACCCCTGTGTAATTTTTTTTTATTTATTTTGGATGGATTCTATTTTACTTCCTTTGTTATAAAACTGTTTTCCCAATTGTCTTTGTGCATGGAAAGTATATATTATCATAGACGCAAAATAAAAAGTGTTTAGGCGTAGCTACCCCCATTAATTTGTTAAAACAATTTTTTTTGTCAAAACACGTCAACTTTATTTTTGTCTCAAGTGCAAGATATATTTTAAAAAATTTATCATCAATGAATTTAGCAATTTTCCGCACATTTAAAAATATGTAGGGGTGGTGAACCCCCGCGTAATTTTTGTACTTATGTTAGATGAACTCTATTTTACTTTCTTCATTATAGAACTATTTTCCCAATTATCTTTGTGTATAAGAAGTATATGTTATCATAGACACAAAATAAAAAGTGTTAAGGGAAAGCTACCCCCATTAATTTTTTTTTTTGCGAAACGCGTCAATTTTATTTTTGTCTTAAGTGCAAAATATATATATTTTTTAATTTTTCCTGTGAATGAAAAAATTTTCAGCCTAACTTTAAAAATATGTAGGGGTGGAGTACCCTCTTCATTTTTTTTTTAAATCACGTTATTCATCTTTCATCACAAGGAAAATTTTGCAGTAGGTTTGATCGAAATCAATTTGGTTTTCTTACACAAAACTATAAAATCGATACTTGAGACCCAGCTCTTTGAAGGGCTGCTTCACCCCTTCAAAGTGTTTTTCCGCAGATGAAAAAAATACATCTCGCTTAGTTTTTCAAATACTGCAACATAGGAGAAACAAATCGTCGAGGGACACCTGGAGTACCTTCCTTGTGAGTCTACTAATTTGATTTATTTTATCCGTTTGATCCGTTTGAGTGATTTTACTGATTTTACTGATTAGATTTATTTCACTGTTTTCACTGATTCTACTGATTTTATTTATTTTATACGTTTTACTCGTCTTATTCGTTTTATTAATTTTATTAGTTTTATTGATTTTCTTAATTTTATTGATTTGATTGATTTTATTGACCTTATTGATTTTGTTTTTATTGATTTTACTGATTTTACTGATCCTACTGATTTTCTTAATTTTACTGATTTTGCTGATTTTACGGTTTTTACTGATTCTACTGAATTAATTCCTTTTTTCCCTTTTATTGATTCTCTTCGCATTTTATTCATTTTATTTGTTTGATTGATTTCACCGATTTTATTCATTTGACTGATTTTACTGTTATTACTGATTTTATTGATTTTACTGTTTTCACTGTCTCTACTGTTTTTACAGTTTTACGGTCTTTACTGTTTTTACTGATTTTACTGTGTTCACTGTTTTCACCGATTTTACTGTTTTCATTGATTTTACTGTTTTTACTGATTTATTGATTTTACTCCTTTATTTTACTGCTTTATTTTACGTAGTGGCTAGCCTACTGGCGCCGGCAAGATTGTTGGTTGCCGGTTTTTTTTTCCTTCCGTGTTTGAAGTTCTGAAAAGCGTGTGGCGATGTATTTTTATGCACTGATTACGAATATTCCCATGATAATTGCAAAAAAAATAAATATCAAAGATAAAACTTGAAAAAACTACGTTTTTAAAAAGAAAATTGTTAATTTTACGTTTTTTTTAAATCGTATACTGATGTATTTCGAGGCGCTGATTACAAACCTGGACATGAAAATACCTGCAAATATAATTTTTAATGTTAAAACTTAAAATGACTACACAATTAACTTAATTCCATAAAAGAATCCAAATGAAAAAATTACCTTTTTTATTTACGAAGTTTATACACTATGTGTACAGGTAAAAAATATATTTCAAGCATACGGAAGGGACCAGCAAGTGAATAAAATCAATAAAATCAATAAAAACAGTAAAACTAACAAAATAAAATAAAGGTGGAGTCTACGTTGCCGGCTGTTTTTCGCGAAAAGCGAAATACGACATACGAAATTAAAGCAAATTAGGTATAGCGACTCAAATACCTGAAAATATAATTTTGATGAATGAAAAATTATCGATTTTTATTATTTGGTTGAATAGATTTAAAAAAATAAAAAATGTCAAGAAAGACTTATGGTAAGAGATTATTTTTTGCAAAAATACTTTTCAAGAATGAAGCTTCGTTTGCCTAACATTACTTCTGTGACCCTGAGACAGGCGTGCTTTCCGACCCCCACGGGTCGTAGGAAAGAGGTAGGGGTTTGACCAATATTAATTTTGCGACCAGTTACAGGGGTGCCTTGCCGCCCCCACGAGATGTTGGAAAGGCTTAAAGATTTGAATAAAATTATTTCTGTGACCAGTCACAGGGGTGCTTTCCCGCCCCCACGAGATATTGGAAAGGGGTAGGGGTTTTACCAAAATTTTTTCTTTAACCAGTCACTGTGGTGCATTTTCGTCCCCACGACTCGTTTGAAAGGAGTAGGTTTTTGACCAAGATTATTTATGTGACCAGTCACAGGGGTGCCTTCCCGCCCCTACGAGATGTTAGAGGGTGTTAGGGATTTGACTAAACTTATGTCAATGACCACTCACATGGATAATTTGCGGCCCCCACGAGTCGTTAGATAGGGGTAGGGGTTCGACTAACGTTATTTCTATGACCAGTCACAGGAGTGCCTTCCCGCCCCCACGAGACGTTTTAAGTGGTAGGAGTTTGACCAACACTATTTCTGTGACCAGTCAAAGGGTTGCATTTCCAACCCCACGAGACGTTAAAAACAGGTAGGAATTTGACACCACATTATTTCTATGACCAATCCCGGGGATGCGTTCTCGCCCCTACGAGACGTTGGAAAGGAGTTTGACCAACATTATTTCTGTAACCGGTCACAGGGGTGCATTTTTGCCTCCCACGAGATATTGAAAAGCGGTAGAGGTTTGACCAACATTATTTCTGTGACCAACCACAGAGGTGCCATCCCGCCGCTTCACAAGACATTGAAAAAAGGTAGGGGTTTCTCGAAAATTATTTCTGTGAACAGTTACAAGGGTGCCTTTCCGCCTCCCACGAGACATTGAAGAGCGGTAGAGGTTTGACCAATATTATTTCTGTGACCAGTCGCAGAGATGGCTTCACGCTCACAGGAGATGTTGGAAAGGATTAGGGATTT
>JAUELO010000085.1:8603381-8614387 GCA_032357855.1 Amphibolips quercusostensackenii | reverse complement strand
CTGAAGCTGCTGAGGGATTTCCTGAGATTTCAAGGGATTACAAAATTTTTAAGGTATTTCAAACGGGTCCAATGGATTACAAGATTTCAAGATTTTGAAGATTATAAAGTACTTCAAGGAAATTTCAAGAGATTTCCAAATATTTCAAACGAAACCAAAAGAATTTTTAAGGATTTCTAAAGATGAAGGGAATAAAATGGTATTTCGAAGATTTGAAGGATTTTAAAAGATTTAAAAAAATTTGAAGAAGTTCCGATGATTTTACGGCATTTTAACGGGTTTTAAGAGATTTTATGGGATTTCCATGGATTTTAGAGGATTATAAGAGACATTGAAGATTTAATGCCATTTTAAGAATTTCAGAAGACTTTACGAAACCTCGAAGAATTGAAGGGTTTTTAAAACATTTGCAAGCATTTTAAACCATTTTATAAATTTTCGAATATTTAAAGGAGTTTTTATAATTTTACAGAATTTCAAAGGATTTTAAGAGATTTAAAAATATTTTAAAGTATATACATGAATTTCAAAGAATGTCATTAAATTTCAAAAAATTAAATAGAATCACCAAGGGTTCCCGAATATAGTTAAGGATTCTAAGGGATTTCGATTAATCACAATGGTTTACATTTTTTGTTTAATATTATCAGGAATTTTTAAGAGATCCGGAAAGATTCACACGGATTATTGAAGGTTTTAATGAATTCTAAAAGAATTTCAAATATTTTAAGAGATCTCATAATATTTTTATATATTTTATGGAATTCCAAGGATTTTAACCGATTTTTTAAGATTTCCAGAAATATTTTACATTTAAAGCGCTTTTAAATATTTCACATAATTTCACGGGATTTTAAATAATTTTAAGGGATTTCCACAGTTTTTACGATTTTAAAGGATTTCCAGAGAACCTAATAGTTTTAGATAAATTAGAGGACATTATGTACGATATTTAAGGTATTCAAAGGATGTCAAGCAATTTGCACACGATTCAAATTTGTTTAAGGAATTTGAAAAATCTGCAAAAAAATGCAGCGTATTTCAAAAGATTTGCAAAGATTTAAAAGAATTTTAAGGGATTTTAACGGATTTAAGGATATTTAAAAATATTCGTAAGGATATTCATAAATTTTAGAGGATTTCAGAATATTTAAAAAGAATTAATGGAATTCATAAGGATTTTCTAACATTATAAAGGATTTCAAGGAATTTTTAGGAATTTTAATAGCTTTTAAAATATTTTAAGAGATTTCAAGAGATCCTGGAAAATTCCCGCGGATTTTAAAGATTTAACACAATTATTTTAAAGGAATTTCAAAGATTTTAAGGAATCTGATAATATTTCGAAATATTTCATGAAATTTCAAGGATTTTAACCGATTTTTAGAGATTTCAGGGGACTTATAGGGATTTAAAATGATTATAAGGAATTTTGAAGATTTTAAGTAATTTCAAGTATTTCAGATAATTTAATAAATTCTCGGAAAATTTTAAAGAATCTGCACAGTTTTTTAAAAGATTTCAAGGGATTTCTAGAGAGCTCAATCGTTTTAGAGCGATTTCAAATGATTATACATGATATTTAAGGTATCCAAAGGATTTCAAGGAATTTTCACACGATTTAAAAAATGTTAAGGTATTAAAAAAATATTGAAAAGAAGGCAATATCAGGATCTGCCATTGGGCGTTCGATTTTGATAAAAGTTGGTGAAGTTATAATGCTATATGAAAGAAATTTTAGGTTGAAAGGATTTTTGAAAATTTTCAATATTGCGGAAGTTACATCATGCTCAGTTTATACAATAAAAAAAAATAATTTTATTTTGCCCGAAAAAAGTCCAAAACAAATTTTGATCACATTCTTAGTAGATTTTTCCCCTTTTCATTTTTCTTAAATATGGATAAAATGATTCCTTATGAAATCAACTTGAAAAAAAAAAAAAAATTATGGAGAATCCGTTGGGTCCCAAGATATCGTCATTTTAGTAAGACCACGCGCCGCCCGGACACAGTGGGTCAAGAAAAGTGTCTGGACAAATCAGTATGCAGGCCACAATTTTAATCCAAATTTTATATTCTTTTTTTAAAATCAAAGCTAATGAAATTCTCCATAGATAGGTAGAGGCCGATTTTGAAAAAAGTTTGGCATTTCTTTTTTATTTAATAACGAAAATGGAGAAAAAAATTTTTTAAACAATAGCGGTTTTTAAAAGATACTTGGATTTATACCTAAAATCAATGAAACAACTATTCACAAAAGTTGTCTAACAGCTTAGAAATTGTTTAAAAACGTATTAATTTTTTCATAAACAAATAAGTGAGTGAAAATAAATTCATGGGGATTAGCAGTGATTCGTGAATTGATTTGCACTAAATTTAAACAATTTATAGTCCAAAACCGTTATTTAATTGAATTCATAAAATATAATAAATAAATTTTTATTTTTTAAACAAAACAATTGTAGATATCAGATAGTTAGGTTGAAGTAAATCATGTTTTTTCATTAAATCGGCCAAAAATTATACGAAAATATCACAACATTATCAGATTTATTCATCCAATAGACACTGATTATTGTTTAAACAAATTTAATAAGCAAATGCGCTGTCTGGTTATTTATAAAGGTAAACAGTTCAGGTTTTTAACGTAATTAAGTGTAAATAACTAAATTCTAAACTAATTAGGGAGCTGATATGACAACCGACAATTTTCATTGTTAACAGCAATTGTTTAAACAAATTTTTATCATCTTAGGCATTTTTTAAGACAAAAATTGCGTTTCTTTAGTGTATTAGCAGCCTCTTATTTATGTGCTGATGCCCCTGCGCTATCGGTCGATAAAAATTGATAATTCTTTAAACAAAATGAATTAACAAATGTATTTTTCGGCTATTTCTAAAGGTAAAAACTTCGTTTTTTCATCGTAACCAACTGCTAATAACTAATTTTTAAACTTTTTTTAGAAACCTGGATAACGGTCCACTATAGTTATTGTCATTAATAATTTTATAGACAAATTTTTGTTCTTTCATATATTTGTCAATTGTCATATAAGCTCCCTAAAAGTTGAAAAATTAGTTATTTACACTTAATTACGTTGAAAACACATGAATGCATTTTTACTCACTTATTTGCTTATAACCCATTCAATATATTTTCAACCAATTTCCAACCTATTAGACGACTTTTGTCAATATTTGCTTCACTGATTCTAGGTATTTTGAATTAAATCCAAGTTTTTTTAAAAAACCAATACTCTTCTAAAAAAAAGTCCATTTTTCTTATTAAAAAAAAAATATTTTTTTTTTTAAATCAACCTCAACCGATCTATGGAGAATTTTATTAGCTTTGATTAAAAAAAAAAAACATTAAAATTGGATTAGAATTGTGGCCTGCAGACTGATTTGTCCAGGGACACCTTTTTTGCCCCACTGTGGGTCGGCGTGCGGTTTCACTAAACTTACGATATCTTGGGACCCAATAGTCTCCATGAATTTTTTTTTTAATGATTTCACAAGGAATCATTTTATCCATATCTAAGTAAAATTAAAAGGGGAGAAATTCACTTAAAATGGAATCAAAATTTGTTTTGAACTATTTTTCGGGCAAATTAAAAAAATTTCGTTTGATTGTATTATATTCTTTAAATATATAATTTCACCTCTAATTTGTCTAATTTTGATCAAAATTCAATTATCGTTTCCAGAAATATTGATAATTAAAAAAAATGTGACCCCGAAATTCAACATGGCGTTACTTCCGCAATTTTTAACATATTCAAAAACCCCTTAGGTATAAAATTTTCTTTATACATCATGATAATTTTACCAAATTTCATTAAAATCAAACGACCAGGGGCAGATCCTGATATTTCTGACGTATACTGACCCGATTTTAACGGATATAAGAGATTTCAAAAAATTCTAAAGCATATTTACGAATTTTAGAGGATTTCGTAAGATTTCAAAACATTTCATAGAATTTATAAGGATTTTTTAATATTAAAAAGGATTTTAAGTGATTTCAACCCATGCGGAAAAGTTATGCATAGTAGAGATTCGCAGAGATGCTTACGGTTTTCAAAGGTTCCAATTAATTTTGCAGAGATTTCAAAGATTTGAAGGGATACCGTAATATTTCGAAATATGTCACGAAATCTCAAGGTTTTGATCTAATTTTGAAAAATATTGAGGGATTTAAAATGATTAAAGGGGGTTTGGAAGATGTCACGGAATCCTAAAGAATCTGAAGGGACTTCCAATTTTTTCAAAGGATTTTAAGGAGTTTTTGCACTATTTGCACATTTTTAAAGGTTATGCAAAAACTTGGAAAAAATTAAGGAAATTTCAAAAGATTGCAAAGATTTTTAGGGATTTTAAAAGATTTATATGATTTCAAAAGATTCTAAAGATATCCAAGAATGTTACAGGATTTCTTGAGATTTCAAAAGATTTAATGGAATTCATAAGGATTTCCGAACATAGTAAAGAATGCTAAGAAATTTCAAGTAATTTTGATGAATTTTAACAGATAAAAAATACTTTAATAGATTCGGAAAGATTTGGAAGTTTTTTAAAGATTTCAATGAGTTTTAAGGAATTTCAAAGATTTCAAGGGATCTGATAATATTCAGAAATATTTCATGGAATTTTAAGCGTTCAAACCGATTTCATAAATTTTAAGAGAGTTCGATTCATTTTAAAGGGTGATAAGGTATTTTAAAGATGTCACGGAATCCTAAGGAATTTTAACAGAGGTCTACAGTTTTTTATAGGATTTCAAGAAATTTCTAGAAAGCTTAATCGTTTTAGAGAGATTTCCAGAATCTGTTTAAGATATTAGAGGAATTCAAAAGAATTGATGGACTTTCCAAACGATTAAGATAATTATGTTTTACAAAATCATCAAAAGATTAAACTATGTAAAAGATTCCGAAAGATTCTAAAGCATATTCATGAATTTCAAAGGACTTCGTGAAATATCAAAAGATTAATGGGTTTTTCTAAGGATTTCTGAATTTTATGTTTTTATTATTATTATAAGTTCATGAGTGAAGACAGCTTGAAAGCTGATTAAATACTTGAGATACATAAAATAAAAAAATAAATAAGCGAATAATAGTGTAGTGTATATATTAGGCTGCCCAAAATATTCCTCCTTTTGGTGAAAAATTACAGACATAAATTTTCTTTCATTTAAAAAAAAATGGTTAGAGGTTCCAAAGGCCGTTTTAAGTTTGCAAATTAATTTTATTTGTTTTCAATTTTAAAAGAATACAAATTAAGGCTAAAAAACAGTTTCACCTCTAGAAAGTGTTTGTTATTTATTGGGAAAGAAGGAAGTTTGATGAAATACTAGAAAATTTTGTCGAGATATTGTCTGTCCTAGAATACGAAAATTTGTTATTTCGTTCCAATTAAGACTTTGCAAATCTTTTGAAATACCCTGCATTTTTTTGAAGATTTTATACATTCGTCATTAAAAATTTTCAAATCGTGTTAAAATTTCTTGAAATAATTTGAATTCCTCGATTATTGTACATAATCTCTTGTAATCCCTCTAATACTATTGAGTTCTCTAGAAATTTCTTGAAATCCTTTAAAAAACTGTGGACATTCCTTAAAATTCTTTAGGAATCTGTGAAATCATGTGCAATCTTTGAAATCGCATTAATTATAAAAATTCCTTGAAAATCTTCAAAAATTGGTTAAAATCTTAGAAGTTCTGTGAAATATTTCGAAATATTTCGGCATGCCTTGAAACTTTTTAAATCCCTTTGAAATCCCTTTGAAATTTAGTAAAAATTTTAAAACCTGCGGAAATCTTTCTAAATCGCTGGAAAACACTCAAAATACTTAAAAGTCTTTTAAAAGTCATTTAAATTCCTCGCAATCCTCATGTAAGAATGCGTAAGATTTTTCGGACGCCCTCTTCCCCAAAAACCCTTTCGTGATTAATGGACGATCCCCAAGACGTGACAGAAAATACAAAATTATCAGTACCTTGAATGGAGAGTCATCCGGTAAGTTCACCAGTATCATTATGAAAGAAAATATATGGGTCAATACTCCCATAGTCATAATCCAGTTTAATCCGAAAATTTTCTTTACCCTAGACGCCATACATTTGAAAAAAATTGATCCCATTATTTCTCCAAATCCGATGCAGATTCCCATAACACTGATCAGTTTTTCTGGGGATTCACTTATTTTTTTCGTGAAGCCCACACATGCAGTAAATATTCCTGAGTTGAAGGAAAATATTAAACCACTGTAGATGAAAATTGGAAGTAATAAATTGATATCCGTCGTGATAACTAAAGTAATCAAACTCCTCAAGCCTTGTATCATCAAATGTAGTGTACCAACTGTCTTTATCAAAATTTCTCCATTCTCAGGATTCTTCTCCTTCGTCACTGTTGCAATTGGCTTGATTGAGTTTTTTGCTATTTGCGGTGGTTTTCTCAATAATATCGCAAATACGACGCTTATGACTGCAAAAATAACGAGTATGATGAATATTAATTCTCTGGTCGATTTATCGTATGTTGTTCCAGTGAATGAGAGGTAGACAATAAGATTGCCCACCACATTGGAGAGTTGATTGATGCCATAAAATATTCCAAATTTTTGTGATACTGTGATGGTATTGCTATTTTCTACAATGTATTGTGTAGCACCAATCCAAGCTAATCCATAACCTAATCCTTGAATTGCTGATGCTGAGTACATTAAAATAACTTCTGGCCAGAGGAATGAACACATGTAAAAAGCATTGGATACAGAACCGATTAAAATAGCTAATCGACTTCTGACCACCAGGGCAAAAGATGGTGTTAATAAATAGCTGAGAGAAAGACCAGCGTTGCCAATAGATAAGCTAATGTATCCATCTCCAGTGAAACTTGGATCTTCCTTCGCAATTCGGTCGAAAATGGTTTTCTGGAAACAAAAAAGTTTAAAAAATCAGATCATTAAAAAATTACATCAGTTTATTAATTTGACGACTTCAATGAACTGGTGAATGTTATAATTTTGAAAAAAGACTATATTCTCATAAAATTCCATACCCTAAGACTCTTTTTACAATCAAAAATCCTCTGTTCCATTCCCTCAGACTCCTTTTACAGTCCAAAATCACCTTTTCCATCCCCTCAGACTCTTTTTATAATTCATAATCCCTTTTCCCATACCTTTAATTTTGGTTTCACTATCCAAAATCAACTATCCAACACTTCTGACCTTTCCAATCCCTTCATCCTATACATCCTTTCATCCTTCTTCGTATCATGCTTTTGACAGAATCTATTTCCCTTTCACTTCTCCTCACATTTACCATTCTCCTACTTCTATTTTGTAATATATTTAAATCTATCATTTCAACTAAACCCTAATATATCTGACAATAACAATCCTTCCTCCTCCCTTTTGTTTCTCTCACACTCTCTTAACCCTTCTCATTACACCATGTCCTCTCTTCTGATAATACCTTCAATTTTCATCACATATCAACTCACCCTTCCCCACACACTGCCAAGTATTTTCTATTCATGCATCAACTTTAAATTATGTTCAAAAAAGTTTATTAATATTATAGATTAATAAATTTGCCTCCAATCAAGAAATCTTTTCCGTCGTAGTATTAATTTTGAATTATATTGATGAAGAAAAATTTACTATAAAGAACCGTTTGTTCAAATATTAGGCATTACCATAGCTTTCCCACTCTTAAATAAAACGTATCAGTATTTTAAGACAACTGATTCGTCTCGAATCAACACATCTTTTCTATTCTTACATCAACTTCAAATTATGAGAATGAGAACATTTTTACTATAAAAATCGATTTTTTTATATGATATAAATGACCATAACTTTCTCACTCTTTGATAAAATGTATTAATATTATAAATCAATCAATTTGTTTCAAGCCAAGGAATCTTTTTTATTTTTGCATCAATTTTGAATTGTGTTGAAGAAAAAAGTCTTACTGTAAGAAACCGTATTTTGAAATATTATTAAGTGCTAAAAAAATGCAATAAATATTTTTAGAAATCCTTTTGTCAGTTTTAAGATATTAGTGGTGAAAATAGGCCCTTTTGATTTCGTCAGTTTATCTGTAACCGTTTTCGAGTTATCGTGTTCACAAAAAAGTGTGGCATCCACGCATACATCCATACACACATTCGAACACACACCAACACACACATAAACACACACACGTCCACACACTTTACACATACATCCGGACAATTTCTTAGAACATTGTATTAGACATTTTTGAATTGAGGAACGTTTACTTAAACAAATTAAAAAATTTTTGAAAATATTACCATTACAAAGCTCCTTCTATGAGGAAGCTAAATACGTTCATAAATATCGTTCACGTGTTCTAGAATTTCGAAAAACTATAAATACAAGTATCGCGAAAACAATTTTTTCTCTGTTTTGTTTTTAAGAAAAAAAAGTTAGAAGTTCCATCTTTATAATAAATTTTAAATCTTCAGAAAAAATTACATTAGATGTAATTCTTAACCATTGTAAAATATTCTAAAACATATAAAAAGCAAAACGTTATACATAAGTTAAAAAAAATTTATTATTAAAAAAATTGTCGCAGCACGCGATAAAATTTCTAAGTTTCGTCGATACATATTTTAAATGCTTTTTAAAAATCACATTTTATTTCATTATAAAAAGTCGTAAAATGATCTAAAACGCAAAAAAAGTATTGCACAAAGAAAAATTGTAATCAACTTAAATTATTTATTTAGTTATTATTTTAATTACATTCCCGTTAACGGTTCATTTATTTCAAATTTATATGATGTCTTGTTTATAATGATAAAAAAATATCATTGAGAAAAAAACATAAAAAATGGCTCTCTTAACTTTTTTGAGCTGTGGCTTATGAGGATGGTTTTTTAGTTAAGTTTCAATTCTGTAGGTGTAGAGTAATGGGTAAGACTACCGACTGCTTGGCGATAGATTCAGGTACAGATGTCGGCTCATAACCCCTATAGCGTTAGACATTTTATTTGTTATATAATGTTCAAAACTGTAATACATGTATTCATTAAAATTAAACAAAAAGTTTGAAATCCAAAATTACGTAGTTATAAATAATATTCGGCAGTCGTATGATGATGAGTGGATGGTCCTAAAAACAACTGAATAATTTTTTATCATTTTCAAAATGAAGTCCGGCATTTTCGTACGCTTGCGGTTCGCCAGTACATAAACAGTACTCGCGTGCAGTATCGCGCCAGTACCGCACGCCAGTACTGCGGAAAATTATCAGCCAGTACTGGCCAGTGGTGTATTTCCACCTGGGACACTTTTTTAATCAAAAGCTCCCTAAAGTTCCACCTGGTATCTAAAGTTCTATAGTGATTTTAGGTTCATTACGATGTTCACTATCAGGTTATTTGTCACTTTCTGCCACTTTTAACATTTGACGAAGATATTAGCAAATAAAGTTAAGCGTGCACAGTTGCAAATGTACGGGACGACTGGAAAATCCCAAAAAATACAAATTCCGTGATAATAAATTTCCCCAAGAGTTTATAATATTGCTGAATCTGAAAATTCCCAAATAATAAAATTCCGGACATAAAATTACCGAATCGTTAAACATTTGAACGCGAAAGTTTCCGAATTTGAATAATTAAACAATTGTTTTTTAATAAATGTTATTCATTAATTAAAAACACAATAATAAAATATTTTTATCAAAGAAACATTTTTTAATGTTTGAAGTTTTTTAAAATTATTTTTTAAATTCAAAATAACAATAATTCTATAAAAATGGTCCCAAAAATTATTGTGAAAACACGTACACCTCAAACGAAAAAAAAAATTACTCCCTAAATGTTCTCCTACCCTAATCTAATTTTCCTAACAAACTTTGCAGAATTCAATTCTGCACTAATTTATTTCGAGGTTCCTTTTATTTTTTTTTAACTAAAAATGCAATTTTTAAGAACGGTTTTTGCAATTTTCAAAAAATACTATGCACACTTTCAACAAAAATTTTTCACCCAGAAATGTATTTCTATCAATTACTGTTATTTTAAATTCAAGGAATAGTTTTCAAAAACTTCAAGCTTTAAAAAATGTATTTTCTTTTATAAAAATATTTCAATTATTTGTTTTTAATAAATAAATAAATCTAATACCTTCTAACTAGAATGAGAATGTAATAATATTGATGAAAATTCGCCAATTTTCTGTCGGGAATTTCCAAATTTGGAAATATTATTAAATTCTTGGAAATTTTCCAATTCAGAATTTTTAGATTTCGGTAATTTTATAATTTTTGAAATTTTAGTATTCGGGAATTTTACAGTTTCGGAAATTTTATTTTTCGGGATTTTTTAGTCTTCCCACATGCACAGACGCATAGTGAACCTTGGACACAACAACTTTTTTAGGCTAACTGCAGGCGTTCAAAAAAACTATATGCGTGAAATTTATGTTTCTCAATTACTCCTCGCCATAATTCATAAGAATATATAAAAAATTTGTGATTGTTGTTTACATATTACATTTACGATTTTGAATTTGTAACTTTCGAAGTCAAATTGGAAAGCAGTTACCTCAAAAAACGCCTTGTACTAAGTTTCATACAAATATGTGAACATATAGAAGTTCTAGGCGCTATATTGAATCCGCCATTTTGAATTTATAAAATTTGACTTCAAATTCAAAATCAGCAATCCAATAAACGGATCCTAGGATTCTTCATTCTCAGCTAATACAAGCTTATCCCATTCTGAATTTTTTTCTTGAATGCTGTACGATTCATAAATGAAGGGTCCCGAACATAAGGGCGTAAGTGCCAAATTTCGGAAATGCATTTTATTGGCTAAATATTAAATAAAAAAATTGCCCACCAAATTGAAGAGTTGATTGATGCCATAAAATATTCCAAATTTTTGGGATATTGTGATGGAAATGATATTTTCTACAATGTATTATGTAGCACTAATCCAAGCTAATGCATA
>JAUELO010000085.1:8548736-8561397 GCA_032357855.1 Amphibolips quercusostensackenii | reverse complement strand
TCATCTTTTTAATTAAAAATTCACGTTTTTTGTTGAAAATCCTTTTTTTTTGGTAGAAAATTTATCCTTTTTTTAAAAATTCATCCTTTTGGTAGAAAATTCAACTGTTTCAGTTAAGGATTCATCATTCGAGTTAAAAAGTCATCCTTTTGGTTCAAAATGAAATGTTTACTGTTAATTTTTTATCATTCTAGTTAAAAATTCGTTTTTTTGTTCTAAAATTCGTTTTTTTTTGTTTGTTAAAGAAGCATATTTTTTGTTTAAAATTTAACTATTACAGTTGACGGTTCATAATTTTAGTTAAAAATTTGTCACTTTCGTTGAAAATTCAATTACTAAATGAAAATTCGTTTTTCTCGGGTTAAAAATTAATTTTTTTTTTTAATGACAATGTAACTATTCCATTTTTGATACAAAACTTGTCTTTTTTTTTATTTCAAAATTCAACTATTTGATTGAAAAATCATGTATTTATCTGTAACTTCTTATTTTTTGGTTTAAAATTCACCTATCTTATTAAAAAAGCAATATTTATATTCGAAATATAAGGAATTTTTTTTTACAGTTTTTACAGTTCTTTATTTTTACCTTGTTTTAAAGTGTATTTACTCACCTGAAATATATATTTTATTACATAAATTAATATATCAAACATGAAATGAATTTTTAGTATGTGAATATAAACAACATTATATTAAATTATTATTGAAATTCATGAACTTTAAAAGCAAATTCAACAAATGATGAATTATGTTTGAAGCATTATTTAATTTAGTTATTCGATGGTGATAATATATTTAAGAATATCTCATAATATAATTTGTTAAAGCTTTCTAACCTAAAAAACATTATTTATAATAAACTCGCAAAATTGTATACGTGTTAAAAAAAAAATGTTCAGATATCTGGAAAAAACCCATAATTGACAGGAAATTTTTTTTACGAATTTGAGTAGACGCCCTGTTTAAAATTAAAAGTTTTGCCAGAATCTCAATTGTGAATTAGACAAATAATTGGTGAATGCGTTAAAAAGCCAACAAAAAATAAAACTTAGCAAGATTTCTGGAATTTTTTCAATTTAATCAATTAAACATTTCAGACCGATTGGTCCACAAGCAGGACTTTGAATTACTTGCTCAGGTAGGCAAATGTTTTTTAAAAGTTTATCCAGCAGAATTTGCTCCTTTGACCAAAGAGAGGCGAAGTTATACAGTACAATTAAAAATACCTCGAGTACAGGAAGTAACATCTCCAATTACGTAACTAAGTAAGCTATGTAAATAGAAACTGGAGTGCACAAAATACGATACCCGTATACCCACGTCTCTCTTTTGATGGATTCCAAGCCAAGCAGAGGAAACCAGTACCAGCTGAATACCAGTACGTACTGAATAATGGGAACAATTGACTAGATTTTAAATCAAAAGTTATGTAGTACTCTTTAATGAAAGAAGTAGCGTAGCACAAAATTTTCTTAAAACAGTGAAAATAGGATGATTTTTAACAAAAATAGGGGAATAATAGGTAAATAAATTTTTTTAAATAAAAGTAATATAAATACCAAATTGCATTCAATATGAAACTCTTTAAATTTATAAGATTTCAAAATTTTCTTTCAAAAAGATGAAGTTTCAACCCAAAAAAAAACATTTTTTTACCAAACAGTCGAATTTTCGAAAAGAAATTGAACTTTTAATCAAATAGTTAAACTTTTAAGAACAAAGACAAACCTTTTCAAAGACCAATTATGTACAAAATAGTTGAATTTTCAACTTCAAAAGATTAAATTTCAACAAAATAGTTAAACTTTCAACCAAAGTGATGAATTAAAAAAAATAGGATTAATTTTCTAGCCCAAAAGACGAGTTTTCATCAAAATGCATGCATTTTCTATCTAATAGTTGAATTTTCAACTTATAAAGTACTCAACCATAACTGAAATCGTTAAATTTCCTTATGAAAAAATTAATTTTGTAACAAAAAAAAACACGAGTTTGCAACAAAAAAGTTAAATTTATTAATTAAAGAGGTGAATATTCAAAAATTAAATTTTCAACCAAAAAGATTGATTTTCCACAAAAAACGACGAATTTTTAAAAAAATATATAAAAAAGGTTTTTTGCATCCAAAAGCACGAATTGTTAACGAAAAAGATTAATTTTCGACCAAAAGATATAGTTTTTCAACAAAAAAGTTGATTTTCAACCAAATAGTTTAATTGTCAAGTCACAGATCCTTTTTTCTACAAAACAGTTGAATTTTCAATCCAAAAAGATTATATTTTAACAAAATAGTTAAACCTTTAACCAAAAAAATGAATTTTCAACCATAAAAGATTACTTTTTTGCCATGAAAGATAAATTTCCTACCAAAACACGAATTTTCAACCAGTTGATTAAATTCGAAAAAAACGAATTTTTAACAAAATAGTTGAACTTTCAACCAAAATGATGAATTTAAAAAAAGAAGATTAATTTTCTAATCCAAAAGACGAATTTTTTCTAAAATACACGAATTTTCTAACTAATAGTTGTATGTTCAACTTATAAAGTACTTGAAGAAAACTTGGAGTAGTTAAATTTGTTATCAGAGAATTAATTTTAAACAAAACAACAAATGAATTCGCAACAAAAAAGTTAAATTTTTAATCAAAGAGGTGGATCTTAAAAAAATTTATTTTCAACCACAAAGATTGATTTTCCACTAAGAAGATTAATGTTCTACCAAAAACGACAAACTTTCAACAAAACATAAATTTTCAAGAAATTTGTTTAATTTTGAAGTGTAAAATGTGAATTATTAAAAAAAAACAGTTAAATTTTCAACACAAAAATATAATTTTTCAACAAAAAATTGATTTTCTACCAAATCATTCAATCTTCTTCCAAATAGTTAGATTTTTATAAAAACATTTAAATTTTTATAAAAATAGTTTAGCTGTTAAGCAAATAGTTTAATATTTAACAAAAAATAAAAATTTTCAACAAAAAAGTTCATCTACATCCAAGAAAGATGACTTTTCTACCATAAAAGATGAATTTCTTACCGACAGACGATTGTTCAACTAACTGAGTTAAACGAAAAAAAAAACGAATTTTTAACAAAATAATTATATCCTCAACCACAAAGATGAATTTTCATTAAACAGGATTAATTTTCTACAAAGAAAAAAACAACTCATTTTCAACAAAATACATGAGTATTCTACCAACTAGTTGAATTTTCAACTAACAAAAGATAAATTTTCAACCAGGAATAGAATAATTCATTTTTCAGATGAAAGTGTTAATTTTTAAACCAAAAAACGAATTTAAAAAAGTTAAATTTTCAACCAAAGAGCTGAATCTGAAAAAATTTAATAAAGTAGTTTATTTTCATATTTTATTTTATCATGCTGAAAAGTAGTTAAATTTTCAGTAAAAAAGGATTCATTTTCAACCAAATAGTTAAATTTTCAACCAAAAAAATAGACTTCCGTCGAGAAGATTAATGCTGTACCCAAAACGATGAATTTTCAAAACAAAATACGTAAATTTTGAAGTTAAATTTTAAAGAGTAAAAGGTTAATTATCTACAAAACACTTCAATTTTTAACCCAAAAATATAATTTTTTAACAAAAAGTTCATTTTCTACAAAATAGTTTAATTTTCTCCCGAATAGTTAAATTCATTTTAATTTTCCAGCCGAAAATATGAATTTTCAACTTGAATGATGAATCTTCAACAAAAATAAAAATAATTTTTCAATCAGTAGTTTAACTTTAAACCAAGTAGTTGATTTTTCAACAAAAAAGATGAATTTTCAAATGAAAAATGTAAAAGTTGATATTTTAACCAAACAAGATTTTAATTTAAAATAAAAAACAGTTGAGTTCAACAAAAAAGTAGAATTTTCTACAAAGCTGTTGAATCCTCAACCAAAACAGATTAAATTTCAACCAAAGAGTTACATTTTTAATTTTTAACCGCAAATGATGATTTTTTAACCATGAAGATTAATTTTCTAATATTGGAATAGATAAATTTGAATATTCACTTCCGTATCAGAAGAAGAGTACCATCTGAATACAATTTTAGCGTGTTAAAAAAGTATGAAATATGTAAAAAATGTCTAATATAATTTATTTGATGGCATTTTTACATTTTAAAATAAATTTTGCAGCTTCAATTTTTTATGTAATATTTTCCTCATTTGTTAATAATTTATCAATATTATGACTTCAAAAATTTTTCTGTCCACCTCGCACTGGTTCCCCTACATCTATATCGTGAATCGTTCAATATAAGGATTCACTTGTTCTTAAACCTCAAACTGCATAATTTTTTTCCTTTTTACTTAAAGAATAATGACGCGTCACGAAAACTCTCAAGGCTAAAAGGTCCGATATAAATCAGTTGTTCGCGAATGTGCTGTATTTTTATTGCAAAACGTGACCTATCTTGCGAGCGAGAAGAAATGTATGAGGAATATTTAAATATATTTTTCTAGCAAAAGTTGAACATGATGGTTTTCAGTTTTAAAGTGACTCTTCAGGGAGCTTTGTATTTTATATCATATTGAATAATCTATACTCATGTTATAAAAATCAAATTGTGTTTGTCTACTTGTTTTTAATTCAATCACAAAAAATGTATTATTGCAGAATATTGCAGAATATTCCAGAGTATTAGACAAATTCCAGAATCTTCAAGAATATTGTGGAATATTCTAGAAAAGTAAGAACGTTCCAGAATTTATAGATTATTTTTGGACTAGAATTCTTTGAAAAATCTCAAATCATTCCAAAACATTTCAGATTTGCCTAGAAAATTCTAGGACACAACACAATATTCGTCAAAGTAAGAGATATTTCAGATATTTCAGATAATTTTAGAAATAAAGAATATTTGACACAATATTTTAAACAAATCTAGAAAATTGCAGGATATTTCAGAGTATTTCAAGAAATAAAATCTTCTTTAAAATATATTTATTAACAAAAATTAAGAATACAAATTTCTGACGAAGAATACGAACATAATACAAAATTATTAAAAGATTCCAAATTTTGTAAAAGTTATAATGGTTTTTGTTTTAACATCCCAATTTCCGATGTAAAATGCCAACGTAACCTAAACCTAAAAACAAAACTTAAATTTTCAGAAATTTTACTTCTTAGAAATCTTCTGATTTTATATTAAAATTCTTTTTAAAAAAATTATTTTTCAGCAAAAAGCACTAAGATAAAGCATATATATGAAGGGTGGAAGTACAGAGCTAGAATGCTAGAGAACCAACAAAATAGAATTTTTTTAGGAGAGCAAAAAAACGTTATGTAAAATCGAAATCTCCACCTCAACATAAGAAAAAAATCTACTTTCGAGATGACTTGTGTCTGACTTGAGCCCAAAAAAATTTGATCAGAAAAAATTATCCAGTTTCGAGGAAATAGATGTGTCATTTAACAATCTCAAAGTGAAATATTGAGTTTCTGAATGCGGATAGTAAAATTTCGCGTTTGCTATTCCACAGGTTTTAAAAATCTGTTTTTATTAGAAATTAAAAAAACTAATTTTTAATTTTTTTACAAATATAAAAACTTGCTCCCGAGATATACGGGCGCTGAATAAGAAAAGTAAAGGTTTGTTACCAAAAAGTTGTTCTGTTTCGAGAAAATTAAAATTTAGTGTGCAAGAATGTTAAAAAGCACAAATTTTTCTCGATTCGCATAAGTTATCCAATTATAACGAAGTAATCCACGTGTAACCCAAAGTAAACCACATATAATCTAGCGTAATCCACTTTTAATCTAAGTCATTTTTAGTAATTTAAGTAATCCAAGTAATTAACTTGTAATTCGAAGTAATCCATGTAATTCAAAGTAATTTACATAAATAATCCAAATAATTCTCAAATATTTTTTTGAAAAATTGTTTTTTCTCTGTTTAAAATTAATTTTCTTGACTGAAAATTTAAATATTCCTTTTCTGGTTTAAAATTGACATTGGTTAGTTGAAAATGCATGCCTAGGCGAAAAAATTATGTATAGTTTATACATATTGTGAAGTCTTATACATGATTTTCATTTGTTTTATACAATTTTTATATAAAACAAATGAAGATTCTTTATAATATTTCACACCATGTATAAGCTATATATCATTTTTCCGCCTGGGTGTATATTGTTTCAAATTCATGTATTTGTTAGAAAATTGTAGTGTATTGTTTAAAATTGGTTTTCTTGGACTGGAAATAAATGTTTTTAACTTAAAATTGAACTATTCCATTTTTAGTTGAAATCTTCTTTTTTTTAGATGAAAACGCAACCAGATACGTTGTTGAGACATGGACTACTTTCTTAATAATTCATTTTTCTAGTTAAGATTTTTGATTTACGTTAAAAATTGTTTGGTTGAAAACTTAAGTATTTGGTTGAAAATACGGTTTTTTGGGTTGAAAAGTAATTTTATTTAACTGAAAATTTAACCATCTCATTTTTTGTGAAAATTTGTCTTTCTTCGTCAAAAATTCATATATTTTGTTAAATTTTTTTTTCTTAGACAAATAAGATTCCTGCTTGAAAATTTATCTTTTTAGTTTGAAACTGAACTATTTTGTTAAAAATTAGCTTTTTTCTAAACTAATTTTGTTTACTGGAAATTTAACTATTCTATTTTTGATTGTAAATTTATCTTTTTTAGCAGAAAATTCTTTTTTTTATTAGTTTAAAATCAATTTTTCTTAACTTAAAATTCAACTCTTCTATTTCTGATTGTAAAGTGTTCTTTTTTCAGTAGAAAATTCATGTATTACGTTAAAAATTTGTCTTTTTTGGTCGAAAAATAATTTTCTTGGTTGAAAATCCAAATCCTTGCTTGAAAATTTAATTTTTTTAATTGAAAAATCGTTGTGTTTCGGTTGAAAGTTTATTCCTTAAATAAAATGTAACTATTGCATTTGAAAATTCAATTTTTGTTAAAAATTAATCTAATTTGTGGAAAACTCAACGATTTGTGAAAATGTAGCTTTTGGTCGGAAATTCATGTATTTTATTGAAAATTCTTCTTTTCCAGTAGATAATTAATCTTCTTAGTTAAAAAATCATTCTTTTGAGTTAAAAATTTAACTACATACATGGTTGAAAGTTGAATTACTTTCTTAAAAATTGATTTTTTTGGTGAAAAAACTAATTTTTTAAATCGAAAATGTAAGTGTTCCATTTTTGTTTGAAAATTTATCTTTTTTAATTTAAAGTTTCGGTATTTGTCCATTTTGAAAATTTGTCTTTTTTGTGGATGATTAATCTTCTTGGTTAAAAATTCATGCTTTTAATTTAAAATGCAACTATATGATTGAAAATTATTCTACTTCAATGAAAATTAAACAATTTTGTTATAAAACATTTTTTTGTTTGTAGTTTCATCATCTTAGTTGAAAATCAGTCGTTTTGGTTGAATATTGTATTATTTTGGTGAAATTTGTTGTTTCTTGGTAGAAAATTTCACTATTCCAGTAGAAGATTCATCGTTTTAGTTGAAAATTCATCTCTTGGGTTGAAAATTGAACCATTTCCTTGAAATTTTGTTCTTTTCTGATTGAAAATTATTGTTTCAACTAAAAACTTAACTATTCAACTTCCGTCGGAAAATTTATCTTTTGTAGCTGAAAATTCAACTATGGTTAGTTTGAAATTTACCTTTTTGGGTTAAAAATCTAACTACGTCGTTGAAAATTCATTCTTTTTGTTGAAAATTCGTTGTTTTTCAGTAGAAAATTAATCTTCTTGGTCGACAATATAAAATTTGGTTGAAAATCCACTATTTGTTTAAAAGTTCATGTATTTTGTTGAAAATTAAACAATTTTGTTAGAAATTAATCCTTTTTCGTTGAAAATTTGCATGAGTAATCCAGGGTAATCCGTTAAAACCAGGAGTAATCCACTTCTCCTCATTCTTAGAAGTTTATTTTCTCTTCTTGTAAAAATAATGACTAATGAAAATTCCCAAGAGAAAAAAGAAAAAGCGAATCGTTTAACAGACGATGCATTAAAAAAAAATTCCACAGTTTATTGGCATTTTATGTAGCAACCTGCCATCAGCGTATCTATAAATTTCTTCAGTGGTATAATAAAGCTTCTAATTATTTCCCCTCTTCATTTTATGCTCCCATTCAATTACTTTTCTTCCAACTCGGCTGCAATCGAGGGCCAGCATTTAATTTGAAAGCAATTGCGCGCTCGTCGTCGGTAGTAGAACTTCCTCGAAGAAAGTCCTTTTCATTGGATCGCACCGAGATCGCACGCGAGGTATATCGCTTAGCGTACTATTTCGTCCGTTATATCATGGATTTTAACTGTAAATTGCAGACGATACAGTACCCGAGAGTTTGTAGCACCTACAGTGCCTGGCAATTAATTTACCGCGCTACAGTATCTGCGCACTTATTCGCGAACGGGGCAGAACGGGGTAAAGCGGGACAAAGTGGACTTCGCGGTTGCTTTCACGTTCCCAGGACCTAGCTCAAGGCATTCCTTTTCTTCGCACAAACAAACATGCCCTTTCCGTGTTGGCCGTGTCGGATGCCGAATCGACCTGCCTATCCCAGAAAAAAACATTTCATATTCATTTTCTTATTACAGTAGAAAGTTCTCATTGAATTAAAATTTTTTCATATCAAATTCTATTGGACCAGCCTTGTCGATTGTTTGCATTCTTTATGTTCAAGCAAACATGCCCCTTCCGTGTTGGCCGTGCTGGATGCCAAATCGACCTGCCTATCCCAGAAAAAAATATTTCTGATACATTTTCTTATCAGAGTAGAAAGTTCTTATAGAAAAAAGATTTTTATATTATCCAATTGTATTGGACCATCCTCACCTACTTTATGAGGGTGTGGGTTGACGATTGTTTGCATTTCTTTTTTTCGCACAAACATGCCCTTTCCGTGTTGGCCATGTGAACTGCCAACTTGACCTGCCTGTCCCAGAAAACAATATTTCTGATACATTTTCTCACTAGAGTAACAAGCTCTCAATGAAAAAAGATTGTTTATATTTAAAATTTTATTAGACAAGCCTCACCTACTTTCTGAGGGCGTGGGTCATCGATTGTTTGCATTCCTTTTTTTCACACAAACGTACCCTTTCCCTGTTGACCGGGTGCCAAATCCACCTGCCTATCCCAGAAGAAAAGATTTCTGATTCATTTTTAATTAGAGTAGAAAGTCCTCATCGGAAAAAGATTTTTTTTTCATATCCAGTTTTATTGGACCAGCTTCACCTACTTTCTGAGGGCGTGGGTTGACGATTGTTTGCATTCCTTTTTTTCGCACATACATGCCCTTTCCGTGTTGGCCATGTAAACTGCCAAATTGACCTGCCCATCCCAGAAAAAAATATTTCTAATACATTTTCTTATTAGAGTAGAAAGTTCTCAAAGAAAAAAGTTTTTTTTCATATCCAATTTTATTGGACCAGCCTCACCTACTTTCTGAGGGCGTGAGTTGTCGATTGTTTGCATCGTTGCTTGCTAATTATGGGGTTGAGCAGAAGTAAGAAAGTTATGTTATTAAAAGGCAGTTTACTACACGCTATCTTTATTCTTGGAGCTTGATTTTATAATGATATTGCTACCAGCAAATTGAATGCTTTCTGCTGTATCACCTCCTACCTGACGAGAAATTTTTCAATGCTACGTTCCTTCGGATTCGTTGACCTTTGGAGAATTATAAAGACCAGGGGCAGCAAGTATCGGTGGAGAGTTTTTTCAAATTATAAGGCAGATTTGATTCTATAATATAGGTTTTTTACATGAAAAGTATAGTCATGAGGTTTTGTTATTTAAATATTTGTGAAATTTCTACATTCTCTGTTCACTCTCTAAAAGTCCGTCAGTGAATTCTCACAGGGAATCAGTGACTTCTTTTATGCGATTGCGATTAGTAAAAATTCACTGGGAACTAGCGAAAATTATGCTGCGATTCAATTTAATTCATTCTAGGATTTAAAGTGAGTGGTGATAGTAATATGTCCAATTCTGTATATTTCTCGTCGATTACGCTAATTTTAAAACATTTTTCCCCTGTTGTTCATATTATAAGATTGAATTCTTCAAAACTGAACATTCATCGAAAACATTTAAATTTCAAAATTAAATTTTCTAAAAATAAATTTTAGAATTGAGTAATTTGCAATTTAAAGTATTTCGAATTGAACAGTTTCAAATTTTAATACCTGGTACAATTATTTGAAAACATAAACAGTTGAGCAATCTGAAATTGAATAAATAAAATTTTTTAACATTTTTAAATGTTTAATTGAAATCGTATAGTATTAATTGATTTTAATTGACTTTTATATAAAACTTTACGTATTGCAGACCTAGAAATGAGAAAAAAGTCAAAGAAAGTCATGGAAAAGTTAAGTATTTTGAAAAAAATGGCAAAACTCAGGGAATTTTTGTAAGAAGCGCTTTGAATAACTGTCAATATTAATAAATTGAAAATTTATAAATTTAAATGTAAAATTGTTTTGTTCCATTCATAAACGATTCTGTGAAAATTCAAATATTTTGTCTTTTTGGGTTAATTCGGATCTTCAAATATAAATGGTCAGAAAAAATTAAAAATTTTAACGAAAAAATCAGGGAAAATTTAGGAAATTTTGAAAGTGAAGCTTTGTGGCCACCTTGGTAAAAAATACTAAAATTCCCTAAAAACTCATTTGATAAAATTAAAATTATTTAAGGATGTGTTCAAAAGTCACAATTAGAGCAAAGTAGGCTAGATTCATTTTTAATGCGGAAAAGTGATAGAGGTTTTTTAAAAAAGTCTATTAAACAAAAAGAATACTAAGGTTGAGGACCTCGCAACAGTCACTTCTCGCGTGCAGGCATATTAAATGATATGTAAGTAACGGAAGTGACCCATATCCATCTTCACAAAAAATATAAATTTCATCCCGCCGTTCATAGATAAAATGATGTAAAAAGCGCGGAATGTAGGTTACAAAAGAGCATTAGTGCTAAAGTTAACTGCGGTCGGCAGACTCAGTTTCACTCTCGTGCTGAAATAAAAAAAAAGGAAAACTTGTTTCTTCGATAGATAGTCAATAGATACGAAGAGTTACGGTATGCGGGCGCCTTTTTATTTTAAAGTTAAATCCGGAATGCAAATAAAAATAAAAAATATTAGTGTAGTAAGATCATAAAGTTAATTCTCCACTTGGTCTGCAGTCTGTACTTGTAACACTTAAAATATGATGATCATATTTTGTTGAGCACTTTCCTCTTTATTTCCTTCTAGATACATACGCCGGAAAAAGATTCAACTGTCTGACAGAATTTTTTGTTTGAATTATGATAACCGGTTGAACATGAAGACATTATGGAACCAAAAAATCTCTTTTTACAGCGAATTTGGAAATTTTACACTCTGTACATGTGCGAAATTGAGGTTCTATAAAAACATGTTCTTTGCGTGAGCAATCTGAATTGATGCACTACTAAGATAGCTTTGAAAATGTATTTATCGCGATTCTTTCAAGCTTCACACCAATGGTTTCTTAATTTATATAAACAAAATTTTTATAAATTTAAGAAAACGAAATATCAATGTCGTAAGATGTACAATTTTTTATTTTAGTTACGTTTTGTCAATCAATCAAGTAATTTTCTGGTATCGATAGACAGCTTATAATATTTTTCTTCGCTTATGTATGGCTCTTTGTATTATATTCATATTTCTTTAGAAATGAATAAATTCACGGGGGAAAAATAATATAAGCTGTGTAGCGATACCACCAAATTGCTTCACTCATTGACAGAACATAACTAAAATAAAGAAGTGTGTTCTCATTTGAAACAGCTTTACACTTTATGACATGGATATTCCATTTTCTATGTAAATTTTGGCTCCATAAGTGGGTGGCCATAGCTCAGGCAAAACCGATGTCAAAAGCTGGTAATCAGGAAAAGGTGAGCGGGCATTTCTATGAGAAGCACTTTAAATAACTGTCAAGAATAATGAATTAGAAATGTTTACATTTTAATTTGAATTTTTTTCACACCGTTTATAAATAATTCTATGACAAACATTTTAGAAGATTAAGATTCTGGAATTTATTAGAATTAATCTACGTTTAAAAATGATGAGGTATGTTAACGATACTGTTAAGCAAAATTAAATGATTTTAATAAGCAACTAATAATTTTACTGAAGTCTGTACGCTTTTTTATTTTATTTTGTACTTGCGAAAAAACTTTTAATATCAAATTGATTACTTTTCTATCAATGATATATTTTTTATTAACTAAACTTTTTGAAAAATTAGATATAATATTCTTGTTAGTAATTTAATTGCCTTGTATTTATATTTCTTTTGCAGTTGTTTCCTCCTGAGGATTATATTTTAAGCTACAAATTTTATTATTTTATTGAAAATTCAATCATTTTCTTCAAAAATATATCCTATTACAGTATTTGTTGAAAGTTCATATTTCTTAGTCGAAAATTCAACTTCTTGGTTGAACGTTCCACCGCACTTAAAAAAAAATTATTTTTTTTATTGAAAATTAATTTTTTAACTGATATTTTGACAATTCAAGTTGAAGATTCATTATTTTAGTTGAAAATATTTATTTTTAGTTTTGGTAAGAGTTTAACTACATTGTTAAAAATGTTTTT
>JAUELO010000085.1:8521920-8535410 GCA_032357855.1 Amphibolips quercusostensackenii | reverse complement strand
ATTTGATAGTACTTTAAGCTTAAGCATATATTTTAATTTGATAAGTATGCAATCAAAATAAGAAACGCATAATCAGCGGGCATGGCGCATTATTTTTTCTATTTTTAAAATAATTTCGAAGCGTCTAACAATAAGCCAAAGAACTTGAAAGCTGGAAGCATTTAAGAATCTTAATGATTACTTTCTCAAAAATTTAAATATGAAATAATTATATTCTTCAAAATTGAAAACGTTTATTTGTTGGTCATTTCATACGACGAAAATGAATCACCGACAAACTAGAAACTATTTTTTTCACTGAAACTCACCGAAAGTCACGAAAGCTTTTTCGTTTGTTAAATTTAAAAGATTTTTCAATTTCGATTGACATGCCTGTCCCTAGTTTTTAAATTTGAGACTTGTTTAAATTTTTAAATTTTGCACAATTTCAGCTTGCAGTTTGTTTTATTCGGAACTTTATTATCACTATTTGTTAAAAATTATTACAAATTCAATGTTTATGTTAAAATTGAAACCGAATAATTGGGAATGTTGAAACTTGTCACTTTATGAGGTTTTATAAATTAAAATTTTGTTAGTTTGTGCTCTTAACAACTGGCAATTTTTTAACCTTAAATGCCATAATTGAAAAATTAATTTGAAAAGGCCTAATTTTCAAAATGTTAAATTTAAAACTCTCAATTCAAAAATTTTCACTTAACAAACTTCTGATTTGAAACTTCAAATATGTTGACTCTCAAGCCATACCAAATTTGAAATATGATATTATTCTTCTAAGCCGCAATATGAAACTCCTAATTTAAAAATGTTTATTAAAAAAATTTATAATTTGAATCATAAAATGTAAATTTTAGTCTTAAAATTTTAATTTGTTGACTTTCAGGTCGTCCAGAATTAAAATTGTGCCATTGTTCTTACTTTCAATCGGTTGAATTTATTTATTGCAACCGATCACTATTTATTCTGTAATCGATGTATTTGAATTGAAATTCAAAGTTCAATGTATGCCTCATGGGCTGGGAATTTTTCCAGTTTTTGAACGCAAATATTCACAGATACTAAAAGAATGATTCCTTCTATATTTTCCATAAATTTCACATTCGATCAAATTTCATTTGTACGCAGTAGAATAACACCTGGGTATCATTACTTGATAATCTCGACCGGTTTACTCAATTACTATTTTTTCCGGTCTGCTTCACGCATTTGGTCTTTCGTAGTTACGTCTGTATAAGGTGTCGTAACTACATTATCCGGTTTCTAATCTGCAATTAGGCGAAACTGTGTATAAAGCGCTTGATACGAAAATTGTTTGCTGAAATAAATAAATGCTTATAACCTATTTTCTTTTCAGTAGAAAATGCAAAATTTGCTTCAACTTTAAAATCACACGATTACTCTCGAAATCTGAATCAGTAGTTTTCTACTGATTCAAATAGCGCTAATTAGTTCACAGCTAAGTAGTAAATATATTGCTAGTAAATATTTTAAACAAAAGTTTTAAATAAATTAAAAAAATGATTTCACAATAAAGACAATTTTATTGAAATTGAATGACAAATTATTAATTACATGGAAAAATGCAAGATATGTGAAAATTGTACGAACGACACATCAAATTACGCATAACCATTATACTAACCAGCTACCTGAAGTTGTAGGTTTTCAACATTTTATATTATTTTAAATTTGTGCGCAAGAAAAGGCATATCAATATTTCTTAGAATCAAGTCGAGCCTGGTAATTGTGCACTACGTTTGCCAATTTCCGCACACTATAAGTCTCGAAGATATTTTATTTTTGTGAGAATATATTTTGATTAACCTAACTTCTGCAAGGATATCATCTAATTCAGCGATCAAAATCATTTAACTTGTCAATAAACTAACGTCAGAATCCACTTATTCAAAAACGAAAAATCGCGAGAGGAACGAGAGTCAAGCGGGCAGCACCTAATTTTGCACAGCGCATAATGCAGAACGCACAAGGTCCTCGGCTAATCACAGGCCTACATTTCAATCGCTGTGGTTCTGGCACGCCATGGCATAGAAGGCTTCGAAAAGTTCGTAAGGTTGAACTTTGCAGCCGTCTTGTGCAGCCTGCAGCCTTCTTGTGCAATCTGCAGCCGCTTGTAGCAGACGATTTTTAATTTTCCGTTTCATAATCGAAGGCGAACGAAAAAGTTATTTTACACAAAATCACTTACTTTTATAAATATTAGGATAATTTTCTACGAAATTGCCCGCTAAAGCCCCGTACATAGGAAACAACCATGCAAAAGTGTGTGCTTACCGCTTCACGGCATCAATGCGCCATGGCAGCAGCAGCGCGCATGCGCCTGCGCTACGCAAGAGAGGCCATTTATTTTCAGCGGTATATTCAAAATAAATTTTGAACTTATACCAGGAGGATTTTGTCACAAGACCATGTTAGTGCCCTTTTTTAACCCATTGCATTGGCTCTAAAATTCTATAAAATTCCATCGCACATTTCTGAAAGAAAAATTTCAATTTTCAAATTATTTAAAAATGCGAGACATGTAAAAACTAATAGCACCGTTCGATTAAAAAATTAAAAAATTAATTTTTTCTTGGAAAATTATCTATCATTTTTTGGCCTATGAGTTTGACCCTTTTTCCATTTTTCTCATTTTTTCGCTAAAATGCGAAATGAATTAATACATCCTAATAAGAAGATCCAACTATTTTTGGTTAGAAGTTAATTTTTTTTGTTGAACAGTCTACTATCACATTTTTGTTTCGGAATTCATCTAGTTTGATTAAAAGTTTAATTATTTTATTTAAAATTTAACTATCTTGTTAAAAATTATCCTTTTTCGGCGAAAATTTAACTGTTTTGTTGAAAATTCAACTATTTTAGTTAAAATTGCAACTGTTTGGTAGAAAGTTATTCTCTTTTGGTTGAGGATTCCACTATTTTGTTAAATATTCGCCTTTTTTGTTTGAAATATCAACAGTATTTCATTTAAAATTAAAATTTTTTTTTTTGAAATATTAAACATCACACTTTTTGTTGACAATTTATTTTTTTCAGTTCAAAATTTAACTACTTGTTTTAAAGGTAAACTAATTTGTTACAAAATATTATTTTTTGTTAAAAGATTCACTATTCTAGTTAAAAATAAAACAGTTGGGTTAAAATTTCATAAATTTGGTTAAAAATTCATTTTTATAAGTAGAAAGTAAATTATCTTGGTTAAAAATTTATCTTTTTGAATGAAAATTTAACTATATTGTTGGAAATTCTTTTTATTTCAGCTTAAAATTATTTTTCTTAATTGAAAATTTCACTATTCCATTTTTGGTTGAAAATGAATCTTCTTGGCGGAAGATTAATGTTTTTTTTTAATTCAACAACTTGGTTGCAAATTAAACAACTTTATTAAAAATTCCTTTTTTTTGTTGAAGATTCATCATTATACTTCAAAATTCGTTTCTTTTTTTGTTGGAACATAATTTTTTTATGTGAAAATTTAACGAATCTATTTTTGATTAAACATTTATTCCTTATATGTTCAAAATTAAACTATTTTGTTAAAAATTCATGTATTTGGTTAAAAATTCATGTACTTTGTAGAAAATTGGTTATTTCTTAGTAAAGAATTAATAATCTTGGCTTAAATTTCAGCTATTTTGTTGCAAATTTAATTATTTATTTAATAATTTATTTATTTTGTTTAAAAGTCATCTTTTTTGGTCGAAAATTCAAGTGTTCTCTTCAACATTTTTCTTTTTGGATATAAAGTTCATCTTTTTTGGTAGATAAATCATCTTTCTTGGTTGAAAGTTTAACTTTTTTGGTTGGAAATGAATTTTTTAATTCCAAATTCAATATTCCGGGTTGAAAATTCTACAGCCTTCTAAAAAATCAGTTTTTTGTCTTTGAAAATTCAACTTTTTAAATGAAAATGCAACTATTTTTGGTTGAAGTTTGGGCCTTTCTTGTTTGAAAATTCGACAGTTTTGCTAAAAATTTAATTATTTTGTTGAAAATTCATCTTTCTAAATAGAAAATTCATCTTTCTTGGTTAAAAATTAAATGTACTGTTGAGAATTTAACTGCCTTCTATACATTCGTCTTTTCGACTTAAAAATTTATAACTATTTGGTTGACAATTCAACTTTGTCGTAAAAATCAATATTTCTAAAAAATTCCACTTTTTAGCTTAAAAACTTCACTCTTTTGTTGAAAATTCAATTATTCTTTAAACATACGTTTTGATTGCTTGAAAGTTAAACTATTCGATCAAAAAAATTAACAGTTTGCTTAAAAATTAATTTTTTTGGTTGAAAATTCAACTATTTGGTTGAAAATTCAGCCTTTCGGGTTTGAAAGTAAACTGTTTTGTAAAACACTTTACCTTTCAGCTTGAAAACTCTTTTGTGAAAATTTGCCTCTTTGGTTTGAACACCAATCTCTTTTAGTAGAAAATCTTTTTTGGTCAAAAATTCAAAATCGTACGATTTACAAGAACTTTCCGAATTCGAATGAATGCAAATGCAGAGCCGTGGAATTTAGTCAATAAATGAAAAATGTTTGAAGAATCGTGTCAATTTTTCTGAAAATTGCTACATTTAGTAACTGAAAAATGTAAAATACGATTTCTATCCACCATGAATAAACATAGTATTTTGTCTGAAAATACATAACAATCGCAGTAAATATCGTATAGAAATTTCTGATTCTACTTTCATGAATGTTTATGTACGACCTCATCATGTATCACGTAACAGTACTAGCAATTGAAGGCAAATGACTCAGGATTTATGTCTGATAAAAGACAAAACATGAAATGTCAGATTGCCCAATTATTGTGAGATTCTGATTAGGATCCTTGAACTCATACTGTTACTATCTCAGTATATTTCAAGCTTTTATAAACAAAAATGTTAATAATGTATATTTCAATCACAAATGAAATCTTTCAGAAATTGAATTTTTTTTTAAGGTTTTAAATGATTTTGTTTTGGGGTCCTGATGGCTTCTGCGAGGCGCTGGTTAGGATCCTTGAACTCAAACTATTATTATCTCAGTATATTTCAAACTTTTATAAACAAAATAGCTAATATTATATATTTTATTCACAAATAATGTCTTCCTGTAATTTTAATCTTTTCGGAAGCATTTCAATGATTTCCTAAATTTGGTGTCCTGAATCCTGATGGCGTGTCTGAGGCGCTGATTATGATCCTTGAACTCGAACTATTACTGTCTCAGTATATTTCGAGCTTTTATAAACAAATTTGCTAGTAGTAAATTTCCGATGGCATTCAATGTATTAAGGGAATCTTATTCTTTTCTTAGGTATTTCATTGATTTCTTAAATTTGAGGTGTTGATAGCATCTTTTTGGGGTGCTGATTAGGATCTTTGAACTCAAACTATTACTATCTCAAAGTCTTACAAACTAAATTGCTAATAATATATGTTTTCAACACAAATAATTTCTTTTATGAACCTAAATCTTTTCTGAAGTATTTAAAAGATTTTCCTTTGGGGGCTTGATGGCATCTGTGAGGCGCTGCTTAATATCCTTGATCTCAAACTATTATTATCTCAGTATATTTCGAGCTCTAATAAACAAAACTGCTAATAATAAATTTTTAATAACAATTAGTGTATTTAGGGAATTTCATGTATTTCCTAAGTATTTCATTCATTTCTTAAGTTTGTGCTCCTGATGGCATCTGTGAGGCGCTGATTAGGATCCTTGAACTCGAACTATTACTATCTCATTATATTTCGAGCTTTTATGAACAAAATTGCTAATAATAAATTTCCTATCACAAATAATGTCTTCCCGAAATTTAGTTTCTTTCTAACGTATTTCAATGATTTCCTAAATAGGGGGTCCTGATGGCGCCTGTGAGGCGCCACTTGGCGTTTTGCTTCAGTCTAGACTCCGAAGAAAAATGACCTCATGCAGATGACTCACCGAGTCATACTTCTTTTCGCAACGATCTCTTCGCTTTAGAATTAAAGTTACTGATTTTATTCTCGATTCACCATTATCAATAGAAAAATCGTGTTGAAAGCAAGATATAAAGTGTTTCTTACATCCTTGGCCCATTGATGGTGAGCGGACGCGTACCAAGTGAAATATCATCCGCTCTCTACATTAGCAACGTATTTATAAAATCAACTGAAAAGATCAAGAATATCACGTATTATTTAGAAATTTTCTTTCTAGATTTAAGGAGTCAGAATTTGACTGATTTTATTCAAGCATGGTTTGACTGCAAAATCAGTCATATAAACTGACGAAATAGTCATTTAAACATATGAATCAGTCAATATTGCTGACTGAATCAAATAGTCACATGAAATGATTGATTTTAACTTTAATGAATGATTCAAATTAACCATAAATGACTTATTAATACATTGAAAGTTGTGGAGTGTTTTTATATTATTATTATTATTATTATTATTATTATTATGTTACTCAAAATCACTCATTTTATTAATGAAAGTTACAGTTTAAATCATTGAAAATTGTTGATTCGGTTAGTGGACTTCACTGATTAGGGCAATTCGTCTTTATTGCTAAAGAATAAATCTTCTTGGTTCCCAATTGAATTTTTTTCGTTGAATTAAACTTATTTTTATTCAAAATGAAGGCTAAAGATTTATCATTTAGTTAAAAATAAATCTTTTTTATTAACATTTAACAATTTTATGCAACATTTATTGTTTTGCTTAAAAATTAATTTTTTAAATCGAAAATTATACTATGCCGTTTTTGGTTCAAAATTGATCTTTTCTAGTTAAAAATTCTACTCGAAATGCAACTATTTGGTTGAGGATTCAAGTATTTTGTGGAAAATTCGTCTTCTTGGTTGAATTTGACTGTTTTGGATATAAAATTATAATCTTTTTTGGTTGAAATATCAACTGTTATTTATTTAAAATTAAAATATTTTTTATGTGAAATATCAACTATTACATATCTTGTTCAGAATTCATCATTTTAGTTGAAAATTCAACTGTTTCATTAAAATTTCATGCATTTTGTTGAAAATTCGTCTTTTTTTGTTTGGAAGTTGAACAACTTAGTTAAGAGTGGAACTGTTTGGTTCAAAATTAATTCTTTTGATCAATATTGCATAATTTTAGTTAAAAATTTATCTGTTTATTTAAAAATTTTATTATTTTTTGAAATTTTGTTCTTTTTTTAAGTTGAAAATTAATCTTTTTAGTTAAAAATTCAACTATTCGATTAAAAATTAAAGTATTTTGTTGAAAATTCGTATTTTTTGTAGAAAATTAATCTTCTTGGTTGGAAATTCACATTTTTAGGATAAGAACTCAACTACTTGTTTCAAAGTTGAAGTGCTTTGTTAAAAATTGACTTTTTTTTTTGTTAAAAATTCATCATTTGAATTGAAAACTCATCTCTATGGTTGAAAGTGTATTATTTGGTTAATAATTTATTGCTTTTGTTGTTAAAAATTAATTTTTTAAAATGAAAATTCAACTATTCTATTTTTAGTAGAAAATTGTTTGTTTTTTTTTTAGTTAAAATTTCAAGTATTTGTTTTTCATGTAATTTGTTAAAAATTTATCTCTTGGTAGAAATGAAATTTTGTTGGTTGAAAATAAATATTTTTGGTTAAATTCAACTAGTTCTGATTTGAAATTGAATTTTTTATTAAATTATCCACTATTGCCTTTTTTGTTGAGAATTCATCTTTTTTTATTGATAATTTTACTACTTGGTTGAAAGTTGAACTCATTTATGTATTAAGAATTAATTTTTTTCGATAAAAATTCATCATTTTAGTTGAACACTCAACCCTGTGTTTCAAAATTTACTATTTTGTTTAAAATTCGTTATTTTTGTTGCTAAAATTGTTTGTTTTTTAGTTGAAAATTCAACTATTTGGTTGAAATTTCGTGCATTATGTTGAAAATTCGTCTTTATTAGTAGAAAATAAATTTTTTGTGTTGAAAATGCATCTTTTTGGTTAAATTCAACTATTCCTGATTTGAAGTTTTGTTGAGAATTTTTTTTTATTGAAAATTTTAACACTTGCTTGAAAATTGAACTACTTGGTTAAAAATACATTTTTTGATCGAAGGCTTATTATTTTAATTGAAAAATCATGTAATTGATTGAAAATTTATCTTTTGGTTACAGTCAACTGTTTCTAATTTAAAATTAAAATAGTTTTTTGTTTCAAATAACCACTGTTTTTTATTTAAAATTAAAACATTTTTTGATGGAAATATCAACTATTAAATTTTTTCTTGATTTCAGTTGAAAATTTATCTCTTTTGTTGAAAATTTAACTATCATATAATGAACATTTGTAACATTTTCAACGAAATATATTGGAAATTAATATTCCAGGAAGTATGAGAATTGACTGCAGTCCCTAGACGAGGTTATTTCCGTCGAAAGTGCATCGAACTATCTTCCCTCTCAATTTCAGACCCCTGTCTGTGAAAACTCGTTAAGAACTGTTTTACTAAATATAAAACCGGGTCTACTTTTTGGAGAATTACCCGGTGACGGTCTTTCAATTCTGTATTTTTAGAGTTGTTAAGTACACCTACAGACATGACAAACGTGGCCACACTTCAGCAAGCTACTTAGTATCTGGGAAGATTTAGATTTAAGCTGATGGAGATACATTGAGGATGGAAACAAGATGTTCTTATGTTAGTCATCTACTCATAACAGATAGCTACTGACTCATGTTTTCTTCCAACGCATAAAAATTTCAAAGCTTATTTACTAGTGTTTTTATAAGGAGATGAATTGTACACTAGTTTAAAAAAAAATGCTTCCCGCTTTCCCAATCCTTCTTTATCATTTCATCAGTTTCACGAGGAGCATGAATAGTCCACAAATTTTGCTTCCCCTAATTTTTATTTTTGTGAAATTCATTTGACTGAATAACAATTTTCTCTAACTAGAAAACAAACACGCGCGTCTCGTAATTTTTAAATTAAAATACAAAACTAATATTAATACAAATTTTTTTTTTATTTCTTAGTGCCTTTATTTTGATGTCTTGTAACTTTTGTTCAAACTTAAATTTTTTCCGACCTAAGGTAGTTTTAAAAGGCGAACCTTAAACTGCAGTAGGTGGCAGCTCTGCGGTCTTAACCTAAAAAATTATTATTGAATACAATGGCGTCCGGCAAGGAGCATTTGAGATACTGCATCCTCTTTGCATTCCAATTCAAAAATCACCATAGCGAAATCTCTGGAACTACTTTTGACACGTTTTATATGTCACTGCACCTTCTCCTGAGGCTGAGCAAATCATTTCGGTCGCCTCAGTGTCATTTTTCTTCAATTGGAATGCAAAAAGAATGCTGTATCTCAACCTATAGCTCAAACCTATCATTTTGTGTTTACCTAATAAAAAAATTTTATTTAAATGTTAGTTAAAATGTTATATCAGGATTTGAGCTTAGTATGGGTCGGAGCAGTGTTGTGGAACAAACGTGTTGTTTGAATAAACAATACAGGCATTCTAGATCATTCTATAAAATCTATACCCCCCCCCCCCCCCAATTACTCCCTTCCTCATCGAGTGAGTCACGGTCACCCCGAAAGGGATATGGCTTAATGGTGTAATAATAATAATAATAATAATAAGTATTATTATAATAAATAACATATCTTCTTTTACTTCTTCCAGAGAAAAATCATCTGTCTTAGTACGATAGCGTTACACTTTGATTTGATTTTCTCGGAACAGAACAATATTTTAATATCAAACATTCATTATTCTTATTCAGCGTCCCCATCTATCAGAAGGAAATTTTAAAAAGGCGATTCTTAAAATATGTAAAATTGTAAACTCAACACTCTTGGACAATTTACTCTGAATTGGCTAACTTTTTAAGATGAAATATTTTTTACCCGCATTCAGAAACTCAGTATTTTGGGAGTAAGTTTGAATTTCTATTGAAACTGACTATTTTACTTTTTTCATTGCAATCCGCAGCCGAGCCTGTTCCAATTTGTGGTCAGTGGATTTTTGTCTTATCTTTAATTGTTGATATCAATTTTACAGTACATGTTTTCACTTTTAGAAAAATTACGATTTTTTTTGTTATCTAGGCCTGTACTGCCACCCTTTATCTTAAATTCAGAATTAATGTGTGATATTTTTGTAAAATACATAGACAATCGAAATGTAACGTTTTTGTTCCAAAATATGAATTTCCAACGAAAAACACTAGTATAACATGAACTTATAAAAAATTGTAATTTTTTATTTTTGAAGCCAAATGATTTTTGCTGAAAGTAAACAATTTCTAGTGAAAAACGCTAAAATTTTCTATTTTTTGGTTAAAATAACCGATTTCTGGTAAAAAATGTTAACATAACATAAAATTGTTCAGAAATTGTAAACCCTTCTTGAAATGTATACCGATTTGCCGTCAAAAACGAGAGCATGACCCACAATTTCTTATCTTCTTTGAAATAACATAATATGTACAAGAAAAAATCGTTTAAAGTTGTGATTCTTCATTTAAGTTTAATTACTTTTGTTTGAAATAACCGATTTCCGATGGAAAACGTTATCATTACCTTGCAATATTTCCAAGTTGTACCAGTTGAACTTTCAACTGTTGAAAAATGAAGAAAATTAGAAATTGAATTTTTCACAGTTGAAAATTCATATGCTAAAAATTGAATTTTTAATATTTGAAATTTTAACAATTGCATTTTTTACAGTTATATTTGTAGTTTCTTTAATTTTCAACAGTTAGACTTTTAACAGTGGAATTTTTAACGGTCGTATTTTCAAAAGATGAATATTCAATTTTCCTTAATTTTCAACAGTTCAAGTCTTAATTGCTGGGAAATGAAGAAAATAATCAATTGTATTTTCAACGGTTCAAAATTCAACTATTGAAAAATGAAAAAATAATAAAACATTTAATTTTCAACATTTTAAAACTAAAAAAAAATTGAATATCGAATATTCAATAGTTGAAAATTAAATATTCAATAGTTAAAATTGAATTTTCAACAGTTGAAAATTCATCTGCTAAAAAATTGAATTTTTATTATCTGAAATTTTAAAAATGGCATTTTTTACAGTTGCGTTTTCATTTTCTTAAATATTCAACAGTTGGACTTTCAAATGTTGAATAATTAAGAAAATTGAAAATTGAATTTCCAACCGTTGAATTTCTAACATTTAAATTTTAAAAAGATGAAAATTGAAAATTGATTTTTAACAGTGGAACTTTCAATAGTCGCATTTTTAAAAGATGCATATTCAAGTTTCGTTAATTTTTAACTGTTCAAGTTTTAATTATTAAGAAATAAAGAAAAATATAAATTGAATTTTCAACCGTTCAAAATTCAACTATTGAAAAATAAAAAATAAATATAAATTTATTTTCAACAGTTGAAAATTCATATGTTAAAAACTAATTTTCAATATTTTAAATTTTAACAATAGCATTTTTTACAGTTATATTTCCAGTTTTTAAAAATTTTTAACAGTTAGACTTTTAACAGTGGAATTTTTAACGGTCGCATTTTCAAAAGATGAATATTCAATTTGCCTTAATTTTCAACAGTTCAAGTTTTAGTTGTTGGGAAATAAAGAAAATTATCAATTGAATTTTTTAAAAGTTCAAAATTCAAGTATTGGAAAATGAAAAAATAATTAAACATTTAATTTTCAAGATTTTAAAACTAAAGAAAATTGAATATTTAATATTCAATCGTTGAAAATTTAATTTTCAGCAGTTGAAAATTCATCTGCTAAAAATTGAATTTTTAATATTTGAAATTTTAACAATCGCATTTTTTACAGTTGCGTTTCCATTTTCTGAAATATTTAACAGTTGGACTTTCAAATGCTGAATAATTAAGAAAATTGAAAATTAAATTTTCAGCCGTTGAATTTCTAACATTTAAATTTTTAAAATATGAAAATTGAAAATTGATTTTTAACAGTGGAACTTTCAATAGTCGCATTTTCAAAAGATGCATAATCAATTTTTGTTAATTTTCAACAGTTTTAGTTTTAATTGTCAGAAAATAAAGAAAAATATAAATTGAATTTACAACCGTTCAAAATTCAACTATTGAAAAATGGAAAAAAATTAGAAATTTATTTTCAACAGTTGAAAAGTCATATGTTAAGAACTAATTTTCAATATTTGAAATTTCAACAATCGCATTTTTTACAGTTATATTTCCAGTTTCTTAAATTTCCAACAGTTAGACTTTTAACAGTCGCATTTTCAAAAGATGAACATTCAATTTTCCTTAATTTTCAACAGTTCAAGTTTTAATTGCTGGGAAATAGAGAAAATTATCAATTGAATTTTCAACAGTTCAAAATTCAACTATTGAATAATGAAAAAATAATTAAACATTTAATTTTCAACATTTTAAAACTAAAGAAAATTAAATATTTAATATTCAATAGTTGAAAATTAAATTTGCAATAGCTGAATTTTTAGAGATTGAGTTTTTAACAGTCGCACTACCGACAGTTGCATTTTCAATTTTCTTTAATTTGGAACAGTTGAACTTTTAACTGTTGTAAAGTAAGGAAAATAAAAATTAAATTTTCAACAGTTGAAAATTGAAAATTAAATTTTTAACAGTGGTGAATTGTAAATTGAAAATTAAATTTTCAAGCAGTGAATTTTTGACATTTAAATTTTAAACAAATGAAAATTGCAAAATGATTTTTAACCGTGAAATTTTTAATAGTCACATTTTCATAAGCTGCACAATCAATTTTCCTTAATTTTTAACAGTTAAAAATTTAACTGTTGAATAATACAGAAAATTAGAAATTGAATTTTCAAGAGTAGAAAATTGAATTTTGAAGAGTTAAGTTTTCAACAGTTAACAAATGAAAATTGAATTTTTAGCAGTGAAATTTTCAACAGTCGCATTTTCAACAGTTGAATTTTGATTTTCTGCTGTTGAAAATTAAAAAGTACAATTTTTAACAGTTGAAAATTCTATTATTAACAGTTAACTTCTCAGCAGTTGCATTGACAATTTTCTTCCTTTTACAATAGTTGAATTTTCTGCTGTCGAAAATTGGAAAAAAATTATAAATTTAGTTTTCAACATTCGCATTTTCAACAGTTGTATTTTCAACAGCAGTGTTTTTAACAGTTGAATTGTCAACTATTGAAAATTCAAAGAAAAAGCAAATTTTATATTAAAAATTTTATATTTACATGAGAATTTAATAAATAAGCAATCAATCAATCAAAAAAAATGTTGAAAAACTCTATTTCTTCAAAAACAGCTCGCCGCGGGCAAATCCTAACTTTGATCATCTTCTTGAGGGAGTAAAAAAATATCATATTTTTAACATTGTTTGAGACTCCATTGTTGATCTTTAACCCTTGTTCTTTTGATATTCTTCAGGTTTCCTTTGAACCGTGACTATCCACGATTTCAATTTCCGGTTGGTTCCTTCGTGACATATTAATAGTCTCTCGACTCCACACTTC
>JAUELO010000085.1:8225390-8236963 GCA_032357855.1 Amphibolips quercusostensackenii | reverse complement strand
TATTTAAGAGGCCTATAATAAAATACCTTGCTATTATTATTTTTATGTTACCGCACTTTTGTCTATCATTGAGGCTTATGTAGGAGGCAATGTTACCTTGAAAAACTAACCTGAAAAATCAGTTCTGAATGCTAGCGCATCGAATGGTTATCGGGGGACAATTATTCTTGCCAGAAAGCTGACATTCATATTTGTGCGTAAAAGTCCCTCGGTATCGTCAAAGCTTGCGATAAATATTATTGAGTTATTAAAATGACTCATTTTCAACAGCCAGAAAAAAAGTAAACAGAAACTGTGTCAACAGCACTGCTTGGTCTCAAGATCGATCACTAAAATCGCTATAAATAGACTTCTGGCGCCATATTTGAAATAGAAAAATTATTCAAACAGACACTTTACATCAAATGTATTTTTCCTTTTCTTCATTTTCGTTTATTTGTAAAAATATATTTAATAAAAGATTCATTGTTTATGATTTTTATTAGTTTATGATAGCTTGGTGAAATTTATTACTCCTATGTCTGTTTGAATAATTCTTTAATTTTGAATATGGCGCCAGAAGTCCATTTAAATTAATTTTAATGATCAACGATAAGACCAGGCGGCACTGCTAACACAGCTTACCTTTACTTTTTTCTGGAAGTTTGAAATGCGATAATTAAATAATTCAATAATATTTATTGCAAATGTTGACGATCCCGAGGGTCACTTTCCCTCTAATATGGATTTGAGTTTTCTGAAGGAAAAAAAATTGCCCCCTGATAACCAATAGATGCGCTAGCCTTCGAAACTGATTCCTTTTATTAAAAACACTTCGATGCATACATTTTCTACTATTCGCACTTGGCTTACTTTTTTATTTCACAACTTTGAATAACTTTACCATACTTAATTATATTTAAATTCAATTGAAAATTAATTAATTTAATTATTATTAATTATTTATTTATTATTACATGATTATTATTAATTTTTATTTCCATCATTATTGATTATTATTATTATACCATTAGGTTATTTCCCTTTCCGGGTACACGTGACTAGCTCGGTAAGAAAGCAAGTCATTTAAGGGGGGGGGGGAAGTATAGATTTTGAAGATTGATCTAGAATTCCCGTACAAGACGATCGTTTCGCAACATTGTTCCAACCCAGGTTGCTGATCAATCCCTCCAGCCTCTAGCGATCACCCCAAATAAAGAGCCTCAAAAATTCATCATGCGAAGCTCTCCACATGGGTCCATTATTATCCAAGGTCTTTTGTTTTGGGCGTCATTCAGTCCGCTGGAATTCCTCGGCATGCTCTCTTATTAAGTATTTGTCGCCACACTTGCCTGTCTTGGCAGACTTTTCTCGCTTCCTTCACGTCCATGCATTTTTTCATGCAAGCTCTTGTGTTCTTATGGCTTCTTGTGTCTCTCCCAATTAGGGTCTTATCAACACATTCTGATCATTCTTTCTGTGGTCTGCATCTGGGCACATCGCCATTTACCTTACCTTGATACACTTGTTTCGTTGGACGTTCATCTTTCATTCTCTTAAAATGCCGCACGTGCGCAGGTATTTCATGCTTATTACGTTAATTTTACTCTTATGATTTTCTTGGTAGGTCTAGTTCTCGCTACCGTACAGCACCGTTTGTATAAATACAGAGTTATCTATTGTCCTCTTAAATTTATCTAATATATTTTTACTTCTAATAATGGGTCCTGCTCTCTCAATAACCTTTTTACCCTCATTTGTGTGCCTATCTGACTCTCCATCAATTTATTTGTCGCTTGTGAATAAGCTACCATAATAAACATACTTATCAACTTGTTCTATTTACTCGTAGTTTGGCACAATGTTGCATATTGTTTTTTCATCCTTTACCTCAAACATAATAATTTTTGTTTTATTTGCATTACTTTTGACGCCCATTTTCTTCATGCTCATATTTAGTATACTCAACATTCTTTGCAAGTCTTCAATTGAATCTGTTATAACAACCTTATCATCTGCGAACGCTAACCCACGTACTCTCACTGTCTCGAATTCTACACCTTCTTCGTCGAAAAGATCTATTCTTAGACGCTTGACAATAAATATAATCAATATCTATAAAGACATAACGCATCCCTGCCTAACACCTGGCATAATATCGAACCAGTCGCTTAGTTTCCCGTGCAGCCTTACACTCGCTTTGCTATTAGCATATATTGCCTTTATTGCTTGTATAAGCCATCCATTGACTCCATACACTTTCAGGACTTTCCGCAGTTTACTTTTATCGTCCTTGTCAAATGCTTTTTCTAGGTCAACAAATGCACAGAAAAATTTTTTCTTTACTCTCAAACTTTTTTCTGTGATTTGTTTCAAGCTAATTATTTGATCCGTACACGATCTTCCTGGCATAAATCCACTTTAGACTTTCCATATCTTTTCGGCTGTTATTTTCATTTTCCTACAAATAAATATTTCTTAATGTATTTCGGTTACAGTACTTAATAAGCTTATACACCTGTAATTATTGCAGTTGCTTTTGTATCCCTTTCTTTTGTACATTAGTTCGATAATCGCTTTTTACAAGTAATTAGGAACCTCTACCATCTCTATACATAAATTTATCAATTCGCACAGTCTGTGGCGTATATAGTACCATCGCATTTACACATTTCAGCGCTGATACCGTCTACACCATCAGCCTCACTATTCTTCAGGTTTTTAATTATATCCCTAGCCTCAACGACACAGACTCTTTCAACCGGGTTTTCTAACATATTGTGTTCTGTGGTTGTTCTGCCCTATAGCTTTATCTTCTAATAATTCCTTCAAACAGTCTCTGAAAGCGTCTGGTATCTCGTCTGTGTCATATAGCATTCCACTCTTTCTATTTTTCATGCTGAAAACTTAGATAAACGTACGGACTGTCCAGACGCTTAGACTCGGCCATTAAAAATAAAATACATCATCATAAACGACAGTAAAATAGTTTGTTTTTTGAAGGAAGCATTTTTTGATATTATGATTTAATTACACTTATTATAGCAATATATTATTTGAAGGAATTGTTGAAAACTTTAGTTTTAGGCTGCAAACATTAAGTTATTTTTCATTATTGAATATCTAATTATGAAATATGTGTTTTTTGAATCTGACAGAAGATAACTTTCGTGTTTGCATCAAGTTTTACCTCAATATTTACTTGAGCGACACAAACTGAGTAAATATGTTCAATACAACATTTTACATAAAGCAAATTTCTGACTGTCTTCACTCCACAACATCCAAACTACATTACTTTATATGGGCTATAATCACATACCATAAATCTTTTAATACGCATTTGCAATGGAAAAAATCATATTATGCAAGTGTCTCCGAAAAATAAGCTTCACCGCTACCCTCCACCCGCATGCCATCTGACAATAAGTCATTTAGAATGACGCACGAGATAGCGACTAGTATATATATATACAAAAAGATGCTTGCAAATTATTCATTAGTTATAATATACACAACATTTTCCATGAGGCAGTTTACTCGATCCAAAGAATATGAATATCGTTAACGGTACTCTGCTTGTCATATTAGTGGTTTTTCTTCATTCTATTGGTAAATATAATAATGTTTTAACTATCGATTTCATAAACAAATTTTCACTGTGGTGTGAAATCAAACGAAAATTCAATTTTACGATAATCTTTATTGGTATGAAAGTGTGAAAGACTGTAGAAATCGACAAAGTTTTTGAATTTTATTTTTACTCTGTAATACGTGCAGTTGATATCAAAGTTAATCAAACCTGAATAAAACAGGCACATACAAAAATAAAAGTGCCATGTGCGTTGAACTACACTATTCTAGCCTTTCTTTCCGCGGCCTGTCCCTGGGCACACTGCCATTTACTTTACCTTGGTACACTTGTTTCGTCAGTCGTTCATCTTTTATTCTCTCAACATGACCAAACCATCTTAATGAATTTCTTTCACGTATGTCAACTAATGTTTCCTTCACAACAAATTTTTTCATAGTTATCTCATTACCTACTTTCTCAACTAGTGTTTTACTGCATATCATGCGCGGAAATTTCATGTTAATTGCGTTAATTTTTTTCTCATCCTTTTCTTGGTAGGTTCAGGTGTCGCAACCATACAGTACAGTCTGTAGAAATATAAAATTATGTACTATCCTTTCAGCTTTACTTTATATATTTTTACTTTTGATAATGGGTCTTGTTCTTCCGATAACCTTTTTGCCCTAGTTTATACGCCTATCTTACTCTCCATCTGTCTCATCATCATTAGTAAATAGGAAAAAATGGCCCTCTTCGTCGAAAAGGGCCATTCTTATACACTTATCTGTGAATATAATAAATAGCCTCGAGGGCATAGCGCATCCTTGCCTAGCTCCTTGCATGAACTATTTTTTTAAATAATCTTGCTTTGTTGAGAATTCAACTATTTTGTTGAAAATTCGTTATTTTTGTTTGACTTTAACTGTTTTAATTTGAAATTAAAATCTTTTTCGTTTGAAATATCAACGACTACATTTTTTTTTGCAATAGTTTTATTAAAAACTAATCAGTTTTGGTTTAATACCCCGTAAAAAAAGTTGCCTTTGTCAAGCATAGGTCAAAAATAGGTCAAAAATGGTTTAAGATTCTTTAAGGATGGGGTATGTATGGATCTTTGGCCTGGCTTAAGCATTGCTTGTGGCCACAACCAGTGCTAAACCTTAAATGATTAGTCTAACAGTAAAGTGGAGGGTATCCATAGTTAATCTCACATTAAACAACAACAGGCAGTTCCGCTATGACTAAAACCTCACTAATTCTCTTTTTATTATTTTACATAAATTAGCATAGTTTTAAGCGCATTTTCGAACCAAAATTCATAATTGGTTTCAAACATCAAATTTGTACGTATCACTGTAAAGGTAATTTTCAGAAATGCATTAAAAATGGTTTAAATCAATATCTCCTTTTTATATAATAATACTTTGTAACGCTAATTTATGGCAAATAATAAAAATTGGAAAAGATAGCGTTAAAATTGGAAACATATATACATCACTACCCTGCTGATGCTAATGTAAAGAAAAGAATAAGACAAGCCTGGATCAAAATTGCAAACCTTTTTCTATCTTCTGTAACGCTGATTCATATTAAATAATAAGAGTAGAAAATGCTAGAGCATTTTCTGCTGATACCGTTCTAAGAAAAAGAATAGGACAAGCCTGCATCAAAAATGCAAAGGTTTTTCTTCATACGGTAATGATCCTCTGAGTCAAATATTGATAAAGGGAAAAGCTGTAGTCGAAATTTGAAACCAATATTCATATTTACCTTGCTAGTGTAGTTACCAGGAAAAGAATGGGACAAGCCTGAATGACAATTGCAAAGCTTTTTCTAGCTTTGCTTACGCTAAATCATATCCAATAATATGAAGGGACAAAGCTGGAATATAAATTATAAATCTATATACATCTTCACCTGGCTGATGCTAATGTTAAGGAAAGAATGGGAGAAGTAAACATTTTTATAGCTTCGGTAATGCTATTTCATATCAAATAATTAGAAGAGTGAAAGCTGGAGTAGAAATTGGAAACCTTTATTTATAATTACCCTGGTTGTTTCATTGGAAGGAGAAGAATGGGACAAGGCTGGATTGAGATTGTCAACATTTTTCTAGCTACGGTAGCACTAATGCATGTCAAATAAAAAGAATTTTGAAAATTAAAGTTCAAATTGGAAGCTTATGTCCATCTTTGCCCTGCTATTGTTATTCTGAGAAAAAGAATAGGACAAGCCTGAATCAAAATTGCAAAGGTTTTTCTAGGTACGTTAATGCTAATCTTGATCAAATATTGAGAATAGTAAAAGCTGTAGTTGAAATTGTAAACCTATAACTATGTTCATCCTGCTAGTCTCATTACAAGGCGAAAAATAAGATAAGCCTAGGTCAAAATTGCAAAGGTGTTCCTGTCTTCAGTAACACTAATTTAAGTGAAATATTGAAAAAAAGAAAAGCCGGCGTTGGAATCGCAAACCTATATTTACATTTACGGTGCTGGTGCTTTTCTTAAGGAAAGAATGGGATAAGCCTGGATCAAAATTTCTGAGCTTTTTATAGCTTCGGCAACGCTAATTTAAGTCAAATAGTAAGAAGAGGAAAAGCTAGAGTTAAAACTGGAAACCTGTATTCATCTTCACCCTGCTGATGTCATAACAAGGCAACAAACAGAACAAACCTGGATCTAAATTGCAAAAAATGTTCTAGCTTGGGTAATGCTGAAGCATGTCAAATAATAAGACAGAACAGGGCTAGAGTTAAAAATATAAATTTGCATGCATCTTTACCTTGCTGATGCCAATGTAAAGTTAAGAATGGGACAAGCAATCATTGTCTTAGATTGGGCAATGCTAATTCATATAAAATAATTAGACATGTAAGAGCTGGAGCTGAAATTGGTAAGCTTTATTCATATTTACCCTGGTAGTTTTTTTTATTTAAAAAAGAAGAATGAAGCAAGGCTAGATTAACATTGCAAACATTTTTTTTCAGCTACGGCATCGCTTATTTATGTCAAATAATAGAAATGGAAAAAGTTAAAATTTGAATTGCAAGCTTATGTCTTTCTTTACCCTACTGGTGCTATTCTAAGGAAAAGAATAGGACAAGTCTGGATCAAAATTGCAAAGATTTTCTTAATTACAGTTATGCTGATTTCAATCAAATATTGAGAATTAAAAAATCTGTAGCTGAAATTTTAAACCTATATTTATGTTCAACCTGCTTGTTAATTACAAGGCGAAAAATGGGAAAAGTCTAATCAGAATTGCAAATGCTTTCCTATCTTTGGTAACGCTAAGTCAAGTCAAATATCAAAAGGGAGAAAAGCTGGTTTTGCAATTTCAAACCTATATTCAAATTTATGGTGCTGGTGCTACTCGAAAAAAAAAATAGAATAAGCCTGAATTAAAATTGCTGAGCTTTTTATAGCATCAGTCACGCTTATTCAAGTCAAATGATGATAAGGGGGGAAGCTGTAATTCAAATTGCAAACCGATATCTATCTTCACTAGCTTGCTTCATTTTTCTCTCTCTAATAAAACCAGCAGGGGAAAATATGAATATAAGTTTCTAATTTCAATTTCAGCTTTCTTCCTTCTTATTATTTTATATAAATAAGCGTTACCCAAGCTAGAATAACCTTTGCAAGTTATTTCCAGGCTTGTCCCATTTTTCTCCTTAGAATGTCATCAGCAAGGTAAAGATGGATATAGGCTTCTAGTTTTAACTCTAGCTTTACCTCTTCTCATTGCTTCACTTGAATTAGCGTTGCTGAAGCTAAAATACGCATTGCAATTTTTATCCAGGCTTGACCTATTCTTTTCCTTAAACAAGCATCAGCAGGGTGAATATTAACAAAAGGCTTACAACTTCAAGTCCAGCTTTTCCCCTCTTTATTATTTGATATGGCTCAGCGTTACCGCAGCTAAAAAAATTTTTGTAATTTCAATCCACGCTTCTCCTATTCTTCTCCTTGTGATATGACACCAGCAGGATAAATATTGAAATATAGGTTTTCAGTTTAAGCTCTACATTTCCCCCTTTTCATTTTTCATATTAATTAGCGTTGCCGCAGCTATTCCCCTTCTTATCATTCGGCATGACATTAGCGTTACCAGAACTAGAAAAAGCTTTGCAAGTTATATTTAGGCTTTTATCATTTTTTCCTTAGAATGGCACTAGGAGGATAAAGATGGATATAGATTTCATATTTTAACTGCAAATTTTTTTTTCTAATTATTGGACCTAAACTAGTATTACCGAAGATGGGAAAATCTATTTAATTTGGATACAGGCTTATACCCTTCTCTTCCTTAGAACTGAACCATTAAGGATAAGATCTATCATACGTCTCCAATTTAATCGCCAGCTTTGCCCTTTCTTATTATTTTAAACGAATAGCGTTACCGAAGCTAGGAAAATGTTTGCAATTTCAATCAAGGCTTAACCCATTCTTCTCCTTGTAATGACACAAGCAGGGTAAGTGTGAATATAGGTTTCTAGTTTTAACTCTAGATTTTTCTCTTATTATTTAATATAGATTAGCGTTACCAAAGCTAGAAAAAGTTCTGCAAGTTTGATCTAGGCTTGTCTTATTTTCTTTCCTAGAATGGCACCAGCGGGGAAAGATAAATAAATCTTTCCAATTTTAACGCCAGTTTTACCACTTATTATTTTGTGACCTGAATTAGCTTAACCGCAGTTAAAAAAACCTTTGCAGTTTTGATCCAAGCTTGTCCCATTTTTAACTCCATCTTTTCCCATTCTAATTATTTGACTTGAATTAGCGTCACCAAACCTAGAAAAAGCTTTGCAATTTTAATCCAGGCTTGTCTTATTCTTCGCCTTTGAATGGCATGAGCAGGGTTAAAAGTAAATATAGGTTTGCAATTTGAATTGCAACCTTTTTCCTTCTCATTTTTTGATCAATTGGCATTATCGAATCTAGAAAAATGTTGCAATTTTCATTCAGGCTTTTCCCATTCTTTTCCTTAAAATGGCACTAGCAGGGCTAAAAATGGATATAGATTTGTGATTTAAATTTAATATGTTTTCTCTTTTCATTCTTTTCCTTAAAATTGCACTAGCAGAGTAAAGATGTATATAAATTTTCTTTAAAACTGTAATGTATAACTTTAATTGTGAAAGTCACATACAAAGTTGCAAGGGTTACAATTTGAAAAAGTAAAAAGTATTAAATTGCGGGAGAAGTCCCAAAAAAGACAATGTTACATTATTGCCAACGCTAACTACTACCATTTCCTTTTTTTCTCAATATTAGTTTTTTATAGAAGGGTGTTAGTGAGGCCAAAGTTAGTAAATTTGTTGACTCTGATAAGAATATGGAACAGTAATGTTGGGAAGGGAATGATCGTGGTTTTTTTATTGACTTTTAGTACAAAAAATTTTGCTACAATTTGTAATCTGCATCGAAATTTCTATAAGAAACGCCCTGAATAATGTAGGTGTTAAATAAAAAATTCATTTTTGCAGAACAGTATTATCAAGAGTGTGTAAAGTGACATTGGGTGATGTCGTTTTTGTCGTTCGCGTTTTGAGTTCTGTTTAAAGTTTAAAAAGTGTGTATTATCTAGCAATTCGACTTGAGACTGCAAAATATTATTATTATTCAACTAGAAAATATGAATTAAAACAAATTTTAATAGATTTCTGAAACTTACCTATGGAGTGATGCATAGTGTTGGCGTTCGGAACCAATTATGAATTTTGGTTCAAGAAAGTGCTTAAAACTAAGTTCATTTATGTGAAATGAAAAAAAAGAGAAAATTATTAAGGTTTTAGTCATAGCGGAACTCCCTGTTGTTTTTATGCAAGATTAACACTGAAAACCATCAAATTTAGTGTTATACTAATCACTTAAGATTTAGCATGGGCCGTGGCCAGAATCAAAGCTTAAGCCACGCTAATGGTCCATACATGTCCCATCCTTGAACAATCTCGAACCATGTTTGAGCTATTTTTGACCCATGCTTAAGCAAGGCAACTTTTTTCTACGCGGATATTGTAATATTTTATTGAAAATTCAGCTATTTGTTTGAAAATTCAACCACTTGGTTGAAACTCTACCCTTTTGTTAAAAATTCATACTTCAAGCTTGAAAATTTTACCTTTTCTTGCAGAAAATTTGTATGTTTGGTGTGGAAATTGAACAGTTTTCTAAAAAATTTAACTATAGCTTTGAAAAAATACAACTTTTGTTTAAAAGTTATATTTTCCATTCAAAAATTCATCTGTTGTAATGTAGTCTTTTTGGCTTTAAAATTCACTAGTTCTACGTAAGCTTCAACTTATTTGTTACTAATTAAATTTTTTGTTCAGAATTCATATTTTGGAATTGAAAATCCAACTATTTTGTATAAAATTCGCCTTCTTGCCCTAAAAATGCAACTGTTTAGTTAACACTTTTTCTCTTTTGCTTGAAAGTTTAACTATTTAGCTGTTGATGCAACTGCTTGGTTCAAAATTAATTTTTTTGGTTGTTTAAGATACAACTATTTGGTTGAAAATTCTTTTTCCTTGGTTGAAAATTTATCTCTTAGAATTTTTTGTAAAGAATCACGCTACATCCCCTGTCTTTAAAGCATTTTGGGCTGCGAAGTCTAAATTCATCTTTCAAGTATTGGAATTATAACATTTTATTTCTTTTTACAGAATTAGGATCAGGATTCAGGTTCTGGAGAAGACGGTCAAAAGCAAAAATATTTCAGGAGCCTACGTTCCCGCTCTATCTTCATCTTTACGAAGATGAGCACCATCATGTTCATCCAATAACAGCAGGATCCCATGTTACTGTTGGAATAGAACACAATTTCATCGTTGGAATAATTAAAAATGGAGTTATTCGTCCAATACTTGATGATGAACACCGAAGAGTTCTAGTAAACATGCGACTCAACCGTAATTTCATACTTAGTTCTTATACGGGTCTTCCTTACGGACGCATGCCTGAACATACAGCTCCAGCCATAATTTGTGCTCCTCCAAATGTTCATCCACAACCATAAAGGAAAAATGGTGGAATTTGTAGTATATATTTAAAACCATGTGCATATTGCACATTTTCCATCCTTTGAAAATTTCCTTGATTCATTCTCTTTCGTCCCATTTACTTGTATCACGAGCGAAATATGATATTTTATACTGTGAAAATTGATTAGGTTAGTCTAAATACCCGAACGAAAATTCACTTTTGCCTGTTGCCCATACACAAGTGACCAACTTTTGTAAATTTTATTACAAGTACGAATTATGGAGTAAGCAAACAAAACGTTATAAATCCACTCAAGTTAATTCACAAATATTAAGGAATATAAGATAGCTTGAAATCCAGTGATCAAAGTTAAACTTGAAATGATCTATTATAATCCGTCAGGGCTTTAAATAAATCGAATGCAAAAAACTTTTTTATTCAATACTGTCTTAAAAGTTATTGACTAAATGAAAATAGATTTATTCACTCTTGATTCAGTATAGGCTTATTTCACTGATTATTCATGTTCCAATGATTGTATAAACAATACTAAGGCTAACATACTTAATGTTTAAATACATGCATCATAAAACTCGCTGAATGTTAACCCTTAAGTTATGATAACTAAAAAATGTGTAATTAAAGTGTAGGATTTTCTATATTTATATAACTATTTTTTAATTTTCGCTTAAAATTTCTATTTATTCAATTTAATAAAAATCAGAGAAAATACTAAAAAATTGAGTCATGCGTTATTTTAATCTTATATTAATTAATCTTTATACAGCACAGTGTGAAAACACTTCATTTTTCTTTCAAAGTCAGAGGGGGTCCATATATTGTAGTTTGGTACTTGGATTCTCTGCAAGAAGTTTGCGATAAAAAAATATATATCATATTCGCGCATCAACGATGAAGCTTAAAATTAACAATAATAGACCATTTTTTTATTCTGATACATAAATAATTTTTCAACGAATAAAAATGTTCTATAAATTAGTATTTACAATTACAACTATCCTCTGAAAACT
>JAUELO010000085.1:8202084-8214904 GCA_032357855.1 Amphibolips quercusostensackenii | reverse complement strand
CGGGGCTAAAAGAGGAGGTCGTTAGCTGTCAGTCAAGTGCAATTAAGCGCTGTACCTTAACGTCCTAGCTGGGTAACTGCGTCATTACGCTGAATCACTCTCAAGCCGCAAGGGCACACTCATTTACGCCACGAATAAGCACGAAAGCAGACTTGCGTTAACCAGCAGCGACAGACAACTACGCATGTACCATAATGCGCGAGTTGAAAAAGTCGCTGTCTGTTGGCGTCACTGGACAAGCAAACTCGTGCGTATTTTAAAGTTATTGCCGTCATTGGAGCAATTTCAATAAACAAGGACAGTGAATATCAAGCCATTTTAATTAAAAATGTTATACTACGGCTTGAAATTAATTATTTACTATAAGATTTTTTGTTAATAATTCATTTAAATTCAAATTTTTTGTGATAGTTCCAAATTGGTGGCGCTGCGCATGTCGTAGCTACGCCCGCTCTATCTTCTCTCTACCACGTTTTTAGACGTTTTGTAATTTCAAACTGTCAAGTGCTGGCAAGTGTCTTGCAAGGTGTTTTGTTGCAAAAAAGTGATGTGCATTTAAAAACTGCTTTTTTGAACGGTTTAAATAAGCAAGAGACAGATGTGATTCAATATCCAGACCGATTATATAGGAGGAAGCTCTCATGTTGAACGAGATGCTGAACGCTCCGCAAACGTTTTAAGTACGTAAGCAGGAAAAATATTTATTTTAGCATGTAACAGCAAACTTTCTCACCCATTTCCGTTAAATATTTAGTTTCCCTCTTATACGTATTAGAAATTTAGATTTTCAAAGTATTTTGTAGTACGCAGAAAATCCACCGAAAATGCTTCATCATACGCCTCTGATTATTTACTTTCCGCTGGTCCTCTCCAGTTGTTTTAAGCTAGCCCCAAATTCAGTCTAACAAACAGGTTTGCCTTTATACAAAATAGGGACGTGAGATCCCTGTAAACCAACATTTTTTTTATAAACGTTGAAAATAAGACATACAGAAACAATAATTACCTCAAGTTTTTAAAAAAAAAGATTTATTATATTTTGTCCGCTTACTTCTCGAATAATATGAATATAATGAACATTTTGATCATAACCTTTCGAAAGCTTATCTAAAAAATTATGACTTTACAATTTTTAATAATTGTTTATAACTCATTAAATTGAGAACAGTTTTCGCGAAAAATGTGTCTACAGAAAAAAGTCTTGTCTTGGTCCAAACCTTGGGAAAATTATTTGATATAATCTTCACTTTATTAATATTTTATTTGTAAAGAAATTATTTAAACAATTAAAGAACAGTTTTTTGGAATAGCACTTTAGATTTACATAATCAGGTAGCTTACCTAGTCATTTTAGGTTTTTCAAGTCCACACAGAATTATTTGATTATGATAATAATTTTTGGAATTTTTGCCAATAAGCAGCTAAAAAAACTGCGCTAATAAAAAAAATTATATTCAGCAGAAAAGTTACTTTTTTCAAATGTGCCTTGTTCTGGAAAACCATCTTTATAAAAAATAATTTGATGTCAAGGAAAATATAAACTAACTTATGTATACGCAGATGCATATTAATCGCTATGTATTTTGACATTACCGGTAACAGTGCACATATTCTTGTAAAAAAGACAGAATGTTCTTGCAAGATGGTCTTGCAAGATGCAAGATAAGGAAAGAAAATTATGCAAGTAATCACATTTTATGCAAAAATATACGATAACCAAAAAAGAGAAACTTCAAGCTTTTTTTTATTTAAAATAGTATATGCAGATTTTGCAAACAGTTCACAGCTACATTAGAAATAATTGTGAAATTTAAAATTCCCAATGCATTATCCAAATGTTTGTTACATTTTTATCCTATTTTTAAATAAAAAAATATACAAATACATAAGAAGTGTATCCTCTTGTATTAAATAGCTTAAAAAGTTATATTGATTTTTCTAACTTTTTGATACTTTGATAAAGCTTTTGTTTATTGACAATATAATTATTATATAATAATAATATTTTATAAATATAATTTCAAATTGATGAAATTATCCGAAAGTTCATCAAGGATCGTCATCTAAAATAACTTCTTAACCGAAAAGTTGATTAGCAATATTTTCTAACAATAATATTTTTGCATTTGCATTCATAACTATTAAAATTCAATTGATAAAGCTAGACTTTCCTAGTTTCATTTTTGTTGCGCCATATTTGAATATTGTAAACCACAAGTAGAAATTATAAACAGATTTTTTTCGATTATTATAACAAAAAACTCCAAGGGTCTATTCATATTCATATCATCATGAATACTCATAATCATGTACAAATTCCTATTCTAAAGTTTATATAATCTCTATTGCTTCGGTACAATCGACTTTGAAATAAACATACAGTAAGAGTTTAGTTTGAAGTTTAGTTTATTATTGTAAATTCCATTTTTATGTATATGTTTATTCAACCCAATATTAATATCATTTCGAAAGTTTAAAAATTATAAACATGTTTATTTTAGTTTGTCAAATATAAACTGATTTTGCAACATAATTGAAACAAGGAAAGAAGTAACATAATTCTAGACACAACGGGCTATTCAAAAAATTACAATAGGGGTAAGATCGTATGTTTTTTAATGCTGTTTACTATTATATAATCTCTTAGAAATAACATTACAAAAATTCAATTCTTTAAACGAAAGTAAGATCAAAATTAATTAACAACCATTATTGTTTGATGAATAATAATTGCTTTATTAATTTATATATATTTGTTGATTAAACATAATTTAAAGAAATAATAAAACCTTATATAATTTACTAAATCTAAATTGTTAAAGAGAGCCAAAATCCTTCTCAATATGTTTTTTTACTTAAAACAGCATTAAGTTTTTCTCCTTGCATGAAAATGCCTAATCGTTGATTTTCTTGTTATGAATTTTGCGCATTGGATAAAGATGATTGAATTTCAGGAATCATAATACACATTTAGAAAACTGTTTATTTTTAGCGAATTATTTTTAGGACCGTAATTTAAGAAATCTTCAATTTTTAACCAAATTTGGAATTGTTTAGTTTTTAACGCTTCCTACTTGAATTTATTAATTTCTAAAGTTTCAACTCAAAAAACATAATTTGAAAAGTTTTTAGAATTATCACGCTTGAAGAAACACAAATTTAAAATTATCTAATTTTAAACGTTGGAAGTGACCCAAATTTTTTTTTCACAAAAATCACATTTTTTAGTAACAAAAAATATATCCAATCACTTTGAATGTCAGTTGATACTACATAATATGATACTTATATGATTAATATACTTTAATACTTAAAATTTCTATAACTTTAATTTAATATTATTATTTTCAGGATTTGAATTTTAAATTTCACAATAGTGTGCTTTCAAATTCAATTATGAAAATTTTAGCACAGTTTTACAATTACATCTTTCAAAATTGCTAAATTTGATATTAAAAATTTTGATGGTAAGTTTTCAATTTAATAATTTTGAATTTAGATATTCTAAATTGATTGGTTTTAATTTTTAACTTACGGACTTGTCTGATTTCTGTTCATTTTTTTGAAATCGTAGATTATTAAATTAAAATATTTGATAGTTGCATAATTTTCAGTTTACAGAAGTTGTATTTACACAATTTGAAGTTAAATTCCTCCAGGATGAATTCCAAAAAATGAAAAATAAAAACATAATTTCTGAAACTCAAGCCTCAGGAATGAAAAAATATTAAAACCAGGTATTAAAAATTTAATTTCTTATTACTTGAAAGTGTTCAAACTCAACTTAAAAAAAAAATTTTGAATTAAAAAGCTTAAAGTTGTGCTATTGTAAATTTGAAATTATGTATAGCAATCTTGTTTTTTATTATTTTTTTATTTGTTATTTTCAATGTAAAATCATTAAACTTTCCGTTTTTAATCTGAAGATTAAAAAAAATTAATCATTTCAAATTAAAAAATATTGGTGGACAAAATTTTAAGAAAAAACTATAATTTTTAAGTAAGAGTTAACAAATAAACGATTTAAAATTAAAAAACGAAAAATTGGTTTTTCAACATTAAAATGGTTACTAAACTATGTGAAATTAATACCATAGTAATTAAATCATTTTAAAAATTTCTAATGGTACAATTTTAGAGTTCGCTGTTTTTATTTTCCCCTTTTATAAATTTTAATGTTGCAACCAAAATTGAAATTGTTTGATTTCGAAACGTATAATTAACAATAAAAATTTTTTCTATGATTGGAATTTACTTTAAATAATTCAAACCTAAAGTCCTCCAATTTTCCAGGAGGACTAGACACAGCCTTTTTTAGAAATAATTTAATTTTAAAAGTGTAACCTAAAATATTCTTCATTTCAAAGGGCAAAAGGAACGTAAATTAATTTTTTTTTTTTAGAAAACTGTACGCAACCAGAATTAAAACTGATACAACTTCAACACATGTCTAATGAAATTGTCCAATTTTTCAAATTTAAGTTCAAAATTGGTCAATTTTAAGAGCTTCTGTTTTTTAATTCTTTAATGTCAAACACTTTCAATTTGAAATTACCCTCAAATTCACAAGTGTCAAAAAAATATTATTTTAACTTATCAGTGAGTCTTTTTTCAAGAATTTGATGTTTTTTTGTTGTTGTTTTTTTTATTTAATTAAACTTCCATATTTTTTTAACAACTTTTTCTACTTTGCTATATGTATTTCAAATTTAGAGAATTTTTGAGCCAATAAAAAAAGTCTTTAAAGTATGTTGTTCAAGCTGATATGGGCTTATTTCTATTTATCACACACCGTTAGCTATCCTAGAATTAACACCATTCAACTGCATTTTCCTAATTAATTTTAATTAATAGTTGTATCCGCTAAATTTTTCATATTTTAGGAAGATACGTGCTGGAATATAATGGTGAATCTTTTTTCTATTTTTGTGTGCTTGGCAATATTTAAGCTATACAATAATATAACTAAAGGAAAATTCAATAGTAGAAAAAGATTAGATGGACAAGTTATAATTGTCACTGGCGCAAGTAGAGGTGAAACAGTAATTTTTTGAAGATTTTAACTGTTTTCCAAAATTCAAATTAATCATCAAAAATATTTTCAGGAATAGGTAAATGTACAGCTACAGATCTTGCAAAAAGGGGGGCCAAAATTATTTTGGCTGGAGTTGACCCTAAAGAATTAAATAAGGCTAAAGGTAAATAAATAAAAATGAATATAAATAAATAACCACCTACCTGAAGATTTAATATAGTAACACTCTTTCCAATCCACAGACGAAATTTTAAAGATATCTAATAACGAAAATATTGTGCCAAAACACCTGGATTTAGCTTCTTTCAAAAGTGTTAGGAATTTCGCTAAGGATATACTTGAAACGGAAACCCGATTAGATGTTCTCGTCAATAACGCTGGCGTGAATTGTCTCGTCAATCCAAAAACTGAAGATGGTATTCCGATGGGCTTACAAGTTAACCACTTTGGACACTTTTTGCTAACAAATTTATTGATCGGTAAATTTATCATACACTTTATGTTACATAAAGGGGTTTCATTAAGGGCTACGTATACATACATATATTTATGTATGAATGTATGCATTGTGTATACATGTATTTATGTGAAGCGTTCTATTTCAAATGACAACACAAAATTCTCTCATAGGGCATAGCAGGATAAACATTTGAAATCTGCCCCCGACCGAATTCGTCTGTGATTTTTACTGTGAGTTTGTACTAATGTATGATTAGGTTTCCCAAAAGATCAGACCTAAAAAAATTTTTTGGCGGAGTTATAGGAATGAGAAAAAGAATCGAAAAACATTTTTTTTTCGAGAATGGCTAGACCGATCTCGATGCGGAAAAAGATTTTATATGTTTAGAGGAAGGGTATTGTAGAAAAGTTATGAAATTTTTTTTTCAAATAAAAAGAGGTAACAAAAAATGTTCAACCTTTAAAAAAAAAAAATTTTATTGGAAGCTTTAGAGATATAACCACTATTTATTGCCTGAAAATACTTCAAACTGTTTTAAATAATATTTAAATTTAAAATAAATTGAAGAGGTAAAATAGGGTAAGAAAAATTAAAAATCTTCAGCGTACCACGTGCAGTGCACCACCTGCTGTATAGTGGGGTACCTTAATGTTTATACTGTCAGTTAAGACTGTGCACTGACCAAACACTTAAATAATGATAACCAGAAACTAAAAAAATAATTATAAACGATCACAAGGATACATTATGTATTGACGATGTGAAAACGATATTCCGTAATGTCATGCTAGATTTTTCCATATTCTACTGTTTTTTTTTTTAGTTTTCCAGTAAGTTTCTCAAAAAAAAAGGAAAGATTTTGGTGATGAAAAAGTATAGTTTAGATTTGAAAAACTGCCGTTTGTATATTCATTTATAACTCATTCTCTTTTTTTTGTAGCATTGAAGAACGTGCTAACGCGGCCAGCTTCATCATAGCGTTCCCGTGTATATTAAACGCGAATATTAGATTTTTTTCAAAAACACCTGAAACATAAACAATATATGCATTTTATTTTTGAAATTATTAAAAAGATAAAATCTAATTTATAAAGCGGAAGTCCGTCAGTCTATCGCAAGTAAAGCTCGCCGCTTGCAGCACTCATTTGTTTCCTTATCTGGAGTTGTTCCTTCAATCTTCTATTATTTTTTTCGTCATTTAAGTTAGTTTTTCGTCAAAGAAGAAAAGATTTTGGTTATGAAAAAGTATATTTCAGTTTGAAAAAGCTGCGGTTCGTATATTTATTCATAGCTTATTCTCTTTTGTTTGTAGTATTCTCTGTCCACTGATTGAACTTGTTACACTGAAAAATGTCTGAGTCACAACAAAATCCAATGTGTTCTGGGTGCAGTAAGTTTTTGAACAAACTTCTTGGGTCTAAAAAAATGTTAAATGGAGATAGGGCTATGCTTTTTATTATCAAGCTTTAACGAATAATTTTTGTCAACGACATCTTGTATAGGGATTGCCGGATTGCCTAATATGAAAAAGAGAAGCTTGATCATGACGTTGAAAGTACAACTTACTGATATGAAAGCGATTCAATATCAACATGAAACACAGAGTCTAATGATGCAATGACCAAAATACATTTAAAACCTAAAAGAGAGAAATCAGAGTTCGAGAAAGTTATAGTTTATATTAAACGAACTTCAAAAAATTACCATTTAAATGCCTGATTTAAAAGGCAAGCAAAAGCAATTAACAACAAAAGAGTCAAACGAGTCTCGCTATGTTAAGAAAATTGGCTGTAAATTTAAGCCGTTCATGGGATTTTAAAAGAAAAGGATCGATTCCGAGATTATAAATTAGATAAAGAATTGCTTTGAAAAATTTAAACATACTCCCATCGCATCATTTCTTAACAATCTATTTGGGAAAAGGTTACAATCTGATTTTGAATTTTCAGAAAAGATTTTAGTAAGAATGAGAGAAAAAAAAGATGTTGAAAATTCTTTTGCTGTTAAAGCTGAAGGGAGAGACTGGTAGCGCAAAAGACTAGTATTTTAAAGCATTTCAGCTTATGATGTCTTGGATTTTCCGAAAATGACTGAGCAAGATCTGAAAATTCTCTTTACCGGATTATACCAACTTTCGCAGGCTGTATCATACTCCCGAAATAATTGATAAGGATGGGCAAATTGAATTACAATATGCAAAAGATCAAACACACGTGTTAAAATGAATGGTTCCATCTCATTATATTCCTTGAAAAGTATGCAAATGCTCCATAAAAAATAAACCTCATAGTGCTGACATTTCTGGGGTACTAGAGTATGTATGTGATTGTGCTAATAGAAACAGAACTGTTGGTTGCGGTTTACATATCGGTGCGATTATCTACTATTTGTCTTACGTAAAATATTTGTCTGAAATTGCCAAATCAGATAAAATTTTCAGTGTAATGTTTTACCAAATTAACATTGTTTCTTTTACTGAAAATAAAAGTGACGAAGATTGAAGCGTTCTTAAGAATAACAAGCATCCACATTTGTGTACAGTGAAGGGTCTCATAGTACACTCTGCTTGTAAGAGGCAAGGGAACAGTCGTAAATGACAGTGTACGCATACACATTCCACACTTACAGCGGGTGCTGCACATCACGTCATACGCTCAAGATTTTTAATTTTTCTCACCCTGTTTCACCTCTTTAATTATTTTCAAATATGATTATATCATTTGAAAAAATTTGAAGCATCTTTAGGCAACAAAAATGTGGTTGTATCTCGAAAGCTTCCCATAAAAAAATATTAAAAAATAAAAGAAATTTTCTTGACTTATTGAAATCCATTACATATTTTTCGCCCATAACTCCCCTAAAATTTTTTTGATCTGATCTTTTAAGAAAATTACTTATACATCAGTACAAACTTAAAGTAAAAATCCCGGACAGGTTCGGGCGGGGGCGACTTTCAATTGCTTATCCTGCTATGCCCTTTGATTTAAATAAAAATTGGTATTGAAAAAATAAATAAAAATGATGATACAAAGTTCTATCAAATTTAAGTTTAAAAGATTTCAAAGCTTGAAGAAAAAAGAGGAAAAACAAAAATGACAATACCAAGTTCTATCAAATTGGAATCGACATGACTCCTCCTACCCACGGTCCTCGGTTTGAGAAAGAAAGCGGTTCGCTGTCTCTATACTAGTGAGCCTGATTATACGGATGTACTTAATTAATGTTAATCAAAATTTTACTCATGATAAATGTTTATAATAAACTTACAAGCTTACCATATTTAACCGATAAATTTTTATAAATTACGAGATACTTTCGGAACCTTAAGAAAAAGAGTAATTCATATAAAGTAGCCAATCCCCACAGTTACCATTAATGACCGATAAAGTTCTATAAATTATCAAAGATTTTCAAAACTTCAAAAAATTTCGAAAATTACAATAATTAAAAAATCATCAAACATTAAAAAATATACCAGAAATTTCACTAATTTAAAAAAAATATAAAATAACTATAAATTTCAAAATTACCAGAAATTCCAAATTTACTAAACATTTTTGAATTTGACTAAATTTCAAACTCGTATTTTATACATCACGCTCGACGTGAAAAGTCAAATTTTCCCTCTTGCTGCATAATTCACTATCATATAAGAAAGAAATTTTGATATTCACTCCACAAGCTTTTATTTTTAGTCACCTCATTATTATTATATTATTGCGAATCTTCCTTCTCAGAGTAAATTATTTTGTTTTCCATCTTATTATATTTTAATGAAAGCTGGTTTTTGAAAAATGATTAATAATTTTTTTTTGATAATATTTCTTAAAAATTTGGGTCTTGATATATAGATTTACTTCGATGTTTACAGGCTTACTTAAGAAGTCAGCACCAAGTCGTATTATACATATATCCTCTAGCGTACACTTATTTGGACAAATAGACTTTGAGGACCTAAAGGGAGAAAAAAATACGAAATGGAATTTCCCCTATTATTTTAATAGTAAATTATACAATTTTGTAGGCAGCAATGAATTTTCGAGACGTTTGGAAGGCACTGGTAAGAAAATTTAACAAATATCCAAAAATGATTACAAAAAGTTTCTAAAACTTCCAAACCCATCAGAGATAACAGGGACTATCAGATTTCTATGAACTGTTTTTAATGGTTCTTTTATCTTCAATGCTTTAAAAAAATCGTTTTAAAATTTCTAGGTTTTGTAATTCGAATAATAAGAAATTTAAAGTATACAAATCATTTTTCATGGCGTATTCATGATTGCAGCACATTCATAATGAAAATTATACATTTATGAGCTCAAATTTGGGACTCACAAAAAGTGCTCATCAAGCGATAGTTGATCGAGTTCACAGATCATTAGATTGCACGAACTCGAAGCTATATGTTTTAATAAATTACTGATAAATTATCATAATTTGCCATAAATTTCAAAAAAAATTTGGAATTTTTTTTCAATTTTTGGATATTCTGAATTTCCCTTAATTTAAAGACGTTTGAAACTTACAAAAATTTTCGAAAACTCACCAAATATGAATATCGTTCATAATATTGATGATATTTAATTGGCCAGTATAATTAATTAATTTCTGACATTAAATTGTGTCGACTAGAACAAATTTACTTTGGTCCGGATCTAAACTTTTAGATTAAGTAATTGACACAATATAACATCAGAAAACAATTTTCAAAAAAAAATTTAATTTACGGTGATTTATATTTACCATAAGTTTAAATCATTTCTAATTTCTTTAGCTATTTAAAATTTTCTAAATTTATAATAAAATAAAAATATTTTGAAATTTTTATTCATAAGAGCAAAAACGGTTTCTGTGTCCAAGTCGTGTCTGAAAACATGCATTTGTTATAAAAAATATCATGTGTGTGTTCGGCTCGCGCTCAAGTACTCACCTTCGGCTCGTGCTAGCTCGCTTTCAACTCGTACTGAAAAAATTAAGGGGTTGCATTCCATAACTACCTAAACATTTTTCTCGATAAAGGGCTTAGGAACATGGAAACTTTTAAGTCAAGTTTTTGATTTTAAAAGTACAAAAGTACATATTCTTATAGGAAATTTGATTGTAGTACTTTTTCTCTGTGCAAAAAGTTTTAGCTTTTGCAGCTTTATTAAACACTTTTTATCACCTCTCGCCGTAATTCAACCAATTCTTAGAATTTTCTAATGAATTTCACAGAAAGTATTCTTCATGCTGTTCTACTAATAAAAATGTTATTTTTCTTACTTCACCACATTATAAATTATTTCTGTATAGTGATTATATGGAAGCAAAAAATTTTCAAATGCATTTTAAAATATTTAAAACACTTGCTTTCAACAGAGAATGTTGCTTTGGGCTGTAGCAATTTATTTTCAGTTGCTTTTTATACCTAGAAGCCATAAGGTTGTTTCATAGAATTGACGTTAAAAATTAAACTGTCGAGCGATTATATTGGAAACAGGAAGCACGACCGAATCACAACCCTTTTTTTTCTTAATAACGATTTGTTTCAAATGAATATTTTCATAGAAACCATTGTTACGTACGACGCCTTAACCATCATAAATAATTATTCAAGTCTAATAAAAATTAAGGCCTCGCATATAATATTAGAATCTAGGAAATCAGGTTACGAGAAGCAAGCCGCTATGAATTCGCTGAACAATCCATTTTCAAAATTAAGTAATCAGGTCACAAAAATGCTAAGATGACTCAGGATGAATTCCTAAGCCTAAAGATGCAATATCAAAACGCATCAAGGTGAGATTGCTCAACACATGTTCCAATAATATGTGTTATTGAGATCATGAAAAGAGAGCAATGAGACACATTGCGTAACTAAATCTTTTGTGATAAGATAAAATCCTTAAAAAAGATGATTAATAATTTCCTAATTCCAAACCTAAAGACTTTAGGAATTGCTGACTTGAGTTAAAATGATATTTATTTTAAATGCTCAATTTGCAACCTGAAAAGAATCATCTCCCTAAGTGACCAGCAGTTTCGTAAGAATAAAAAAAAATCGCTGACCAGAAATAAACAAGACAAATCTCCTATTCTTATAAGATTAATAAGAATATAAGAGAAAAAAGTGGAACACCTGCGGATATAAAAAGGGAAATTACCTTAAAGAAGGATCAGTTAATCATCAAGAGCAAAGCTTGAGGTATATTGTAGATCTGAAGTGTTAGCTACCCTTGCTAAACTCGAGACAGAGAGATTTGCCTGTTTTATCTTTACGCGTTCTAAGATTGAGCTCCTACGACTGAAATCTAGAAGTAAATTAAAGTTAACGTGAATAATAGTTAGAATCTCTTTGCTTGCCATGTAAAGGTCAAAGTGTCACGGGACAAATAGACTTTTAATGCGAGGGATAGATCCGGGTTTGTGTGACGGGTTTTCGTAAGAGTTTGTTTCTCCGACACAATTTACGTATCTGGTAAAAAATTTATCAAGCGAGTCTTATTGCAAGTGTTTTGATTTAGTAAAATTGTATTTTACAATCGACTTTACAAACTAAGGTCTAAATCTGTGAAATTTAGACGTTAGTGCCAACGGAAATTAGGGTAAAACTTGAATCGAAAACGATGAAGCATGTAGCAGAATCCGTTGTGAAAACTTTCGTGAGGTTATCTTTTTCCTTCAGTTAAAAAATCGTCTTATGCGGGATATATTATATCACAACATCAATCATACCCTTTAAAGGTACAACGAAAAAACCGTATTAACAAAGGGCCCCTATCAGAATGGAAGGAATTAAGCCCAAAGTTCGCTTCTCCATTTCAAACAAGCGAAACATAAGCCTATTCTCACCCGAGAATAGTAGATTGTAAGTAAAAGACTCTATCGTTTCAAAAACTACATAACAAATTTATATAACCAATAGAAGAAATGCAAATGTAAAGATAAACCAGTATATAATAATTTTTAAACCACTCAAAAATAGTGAACAGAAGAATAATGTAAATTCCTGAATTAGTAGAAAGGTAGAGAACTCACAACCCTCTTCCGCAATGACGAGCAATAAATAAATATAAACACTTAATTAGGTGCGCTACTTGAGCGACTTATGGAAGTATTTAATTATTAAATTGCATATAGAAAACTAGTACTAAATTAAGAAATCGCATTCTCAATGCAACACTATAATTCTAAAGTAATTAATATTATTTAAATATTTCTATACGTTCGTGACAAACATATACGAGGGTGGATTGATAAGTTTCCGGCCTGACCAAGAGATGGCGTCACTAGGCCTACCTTGAGGTGGCGTTCTATAGTACCATCCTTAGATAGCTTGTAGCTAT
>JAUELO010000085.1:8130099-8143251 GCA_032357855.1 Amphibolips quercusostensackenii | reverse complement strand
TTCACAATTAGTCTTTTTGGATAGAAAATTCTTTTTTTTTTGATAAAATTTTTTCATTGATGAAAATGAAATTTTTTATTGAAAATTCAGTTGTATTCTAAAAAAATTGTATTTTTGGCTTTGAAATTTAACTATTCAATTAAAAATAATACTGTTCTTCGTTAAATTTTATTCCTGTCTATTTGAAAATTTAACCATTTTGTTGAATTTTTAAAAATTTTCAAAGTTTTTTGGTTAAAAATAAATTTTGATGCTCTGAAAAATTCAATCGTTTAGTTAAAAATTTATCTTTACTAGTTGCAAATTAATTTTTTAGTTAAGAATTCAATTTTTTTGTTGAAAATTCAATTCTTTTGTTAAAATGTCAGCTTCTTGGTTAGAAAATTCAATTTTTACAAGAAAGTTCAACATTTCTACAACTGTAATATTTTGTTAAAACATATACGTTTTTTTTATATGTAAAAAATTTTTTTTTAAAAGTACACTTAAATAAAAATATATAATATTTTCTTGTATTTTTTTGTAGAAAAGTAAATAAAAAAATAAGTGTAAAGTATAAGATTATACAATTCAAAAATTTGTGTAATTTTTATTTATTTTTTTTTAACTTCGTTGCAAATATCTACAATGTATTACAGAAAACTGCGAGGTTTTACATTTTTTTTTAATTCAGGTGTTTTGAATCATAAAACCACTTTCAACTTCACGTAAGTTATTGTAGAAAATTACATATATTTCCAAAAAAACAAGCTTTCACCAAAGTTAAAATATTAAGAAACTGTACTTAAAATTATATTGTAAATACTGGTAATTCATTGTAGAAATATACAAATTTTAACAAAAAATATACATTTTTACAAGCTTTTTTACAAGCTTGTTTTTAGAATTTTTTATTTTATTATTATTATTTTTTTTTTTTTATTTATATTTTTTTTAATTTTCCCTAGTTCATTTCGTTATCTTTATTTATATTATATATATATATATATATTTGGTTATCTTCAAAATAATATCAAACTTATTGAAAATCCCAAATTTTTAGATTTCAAAACAAAACTTTGAAACTTTTTAAGGATCTTCAAAGGTCTTAAGAGAATAAAAAAGTTTCTCAAGGTTGCTTTTAATGATTTAATCTTTTAATGATTTTATATTTTTAAAAATTCTTCTTCAGAGAATATCAAGATAGATTAAAAAAAATTTGATTAATAAATAACAATTGAACACTTAAATTTGGAAAAAATTCAAGGACGATCAAGATATATTTAGACGTTTTGAAAAGAATAAAAAATAATTTAAAACTTGAAAAGATTTCCATACATTAAAAACAAAATGTAGATTTTTGAAGTTGTCAAACAAAATTATATAAAAATTTTTTTATTAAAATGCATAGACAAGCAAAAATGATTTAATTGCAGAAAACTCCATTTTAAAAGAATATTTAAAAAGATTTTCAAAAATTTCAAAAAAAAAGTATCTTGAAGATTTTAAGGCAATTTTTTTAATTTTGCAGTATTTTCGAAAAATTGCAGGAAAAATTCGAGTTCCAAGATAATAACAAAATTTTCAGTAGATTCCGGAAAAATTTTTCAAATGATTCTTTTAAAAACATTATCAAGAGAATATTTAAAAAGATTTCAAAACAAATTTTTATGTATAAATTAATTTTTCTAGCTTAAAATTGATTAAAATAATATAGTTTTTGAAATTGATAAATTTTTTCATTTATTCTTTAATTTATAGCATCGAAAATTATATCGCGGATTTCTGTTTTTTGAAATCTTTGAAATGTATAATGTATAAAAGATTAAAATTTTGCAGTTCACTGGCTTTTAATGACAACATTTTTATTAAAAAAATGTTAAAAGCCTCCATTTCACATGCGTAAATTATTGAGCGCTTGAATTAAAAAAATTAAAGTCTTTAATTTTAAAAGTTTCAAATTTAGAAGTTTTAAATTTTGATTGTTTTAATTTGCAGTTAACTTTTTACAACTTTAAATGAAAAATCTTCATCTTTAAAACTTCGAATATTTTAATTTCAATGATCCTTTTTAATTCTTTCTCAATTGTTCAATTTTTATTTGCAGTCAAAGAGTTGTTCTTTTTCGCCCTAAGATGACAAATATTGAGAACATTGAAATGACATATATGGTGTCCAATCGACTGCTATACATTTGAAGAAAAAAAACTTATTGTAAATATTTGTTATCCTAGGTCGAAGAAGAACAACTTTTTAGCTATAGGACTCCTAGAATATTAATATAACATTAATTTATAGTAGGATTCCTTTTTAATTGATGAAATGATTTTGTATACTGACAAAAATGTAATATTTTCTGGAAATCACTTTTCTTATAGAAATTAATATATCATTGGTGCCAAAAATTGATAATCAACAGAATTGCTTTTCGGTCTTTCAGCATTATACAATTTACTAGTCACTTAATTATTTAAGTTTAAATTATTACATTACGAACTTTATTTCTTATTATTTAAATATGTAATTGTATTTACATTGAAATAAATTCATCATTCTACTACAAAGTTTTACTTAAGGATGTACACTATGTATAAGCAATCTTAAAAGACACCAATTTAAAAAATGTTGCATAAAATCTAACTATAGAGAAAAAATAATTCGGATTAAAATTGTTTATAAAAAATGTAAACTATCATTGTTTATGAAAATTATAACTGTATGATTTCTAAATAGATTTTCAAAAATAAAACCCATCCAAATAGAATTGTAGAGAATGTTTTAAAGAATAAAATGAGGCCTTGATCATCAGGATTATATCAGAATTTCAACTTTTCCCTGAATAGAAAGCAAAAACTAAAACTCTTAATAACTACGGTTAAATAAAGAATTTTAACCTAAATCATTATTTTCTAAAGTGCGCTTAAAGACCTCCGTGAACATGTGTAGAAATTAATAATAGATCTGTTGTTGTCAATTTTATAAATCATTTAAATAATTGACGACGTTTGAGATTGATCATACGTAGTGTACATCCTTAACTCTTGAAACTTGTAAAAACCATTAATTTTGTAATCAAACAATTTTTTCCTTAAATCACATAAATATTCCATCAGTAAATACTTCTTTAAGTAAAAAATTCCTTAATTCCAATGAACTAAAATAAAAAAAACTATTTTTGATTTCAAACAAATTTCGTTGATTCTAAAAAACATTTTACCAAGTGCAGATCTAAAACTAACTTACCCACTTTTATAAATCACTTATTTATTTTATGCAATTTTTCACAGATACAAGTAAAATCACTTTGATTTTTTTTTTGAAAAAATTGACATACAGAGGACTATATTTAATCCGCGTGATCCTGTATACAAAATGCATACATATAACGTTCCAACAATTTGTTGTATACTTATTTCTGATACTTCCATTTTCTTCGTGAATTAAAACCGGTTTGCCTTGGTACCGAGATTGCAAAAAAATTACGCATTGAAGTGAGTATGAAAACAAATTATTTTTCTTGCAAGAAAAAGATATGAACGTCATTAGTATCATGAAAAAATGTCATTAGGGAAATGAGAAACTAGTTGTAAATTTGACGCATTTAAAAGCTAGTAAAATATTTTACTAAAAGAGCTGTCCGTTGATAAAAACTTAACAAACTTATCAAACTTAACAAAATAAAAAATAAAAGTTGTTTATTTCATTCTAACTTTTATAACTCTGAACTTAAAATTAAAAAAAAAAAATTAGTTTGAACAATGTATGTACCATGAGAAAAATTGCATATTTCCGATCAGATTTTTAATTTCAAAGTACCTTAATATTTTATTGCTTTTCGGAATTAAAGTGTTATCAGTTTAAAAAATATATTTTGAAAACAAATTTTTATTTTAAAAACATAATACATATAGTGTTAAGAACAAAAAATGTAATTAGCGTACAATATATTCTGGGAATCTTCATGAATCTTTTAGTCTAATTTGAGAAGTCTGGAATCAATATGATTAATTTATCAATTTTTCAAAAACTCCTTTCTGGGTGCAACATTCTTCAAATGCTAAAAATATTTTTTTAATAACTGTGGTTTCAAAATTGATCAAAATCACTCTATACTGAGTTAATAAACTGAAAATGTCGGCAGCTTACTTTTTATTTTGAAGAAAATATTTTAATATGACGAGTTAAAAAAACGAAAAACAAGTCTAATAATCGTAGTAGGTTTCAGACAAATTATAATAACTCTGTAAATAATTTACATTTTTTAAAGCTTTTTAATTCATTTTTAAGATAATGTTCTTGAACCTATTTTTCAGATAATTCTCCATAGTGTTCTTCTAAATTGTCAAGATATTTTTAGAATTTTTTATCTAGAGTCTTCCCTCGGGTCAAATGTTCGGTGACAAAAAAAAAATCAAAAAATGAGTAAATACTTACAATTATTCCTTAAAAATCATTATTTATCATGCTTAATTAAATTAGAGTAATATTTATAAAAATATAATTGTTTTGAATTTTTTTGTCATTTGATGGGTACCATCTTGATTAAAAGTTTTGCCATCTTTTGTACCAAATTTAATCCTAGGGTAGAATTTAAGGATTGTTTTTAAATATCCTTGTATCAAAATACTATGGAGAATCGCCTTCAAAGTGAGCTCAAAAAATGAGAAAAAAATTAATTATTTCCAAAGTTATACTAATAGAAGAATAAAAAATAGAAGAATTGCATATTTTCAAGCCGATTTTAAATCTAAAAATAATATTGCATTTTCAATGTTTTACATACCTACAAATAAATGAGCACATATTAAAAAATGTTGAACTTACAAGATTTCAAGATACCAAATTGTTTCAATTTTTAACACGTTTTTCAAAAGTGATGATGATAGTGATATATTATTATATGTGATGATAGATAGAAGTGATACCGCTGGTATTTTGATCCCTTTTTATTTTTAAACTGTAATCAGCTTAAAAATAATCTTTTTTAAGCAAAATTATATTTCAAAGACATAAAGTCATATTAAGAAAAAAATGTTTACTTAGCCTACATATGTATATTCTGAGGATCTTGTATCTCCGAATCTTTAATATAATTTGAGAATTCTGGAATCATTAGGATTACTTTATTAATATTTTTGAAAGTCCTTTCTGGGTACAAAATTTTTTAAATTTTGAATATATTTTACTAAACTGAAAATTTCGGCAGATTACTTTTTATTTCGAAGTAAATATTTTATTATGACGAGTTAAATAAAAGGCTATGCCTATGTACTAGTCCCAAAAATTTTGGACGACTAGCCAAGCTTATGAAAAATATTATTCTGACTACTCATCTTAAATTTCGGGTCATTAAGACACTTTGTGAAAAATGGAAATACAGGTCTAATAATCGTAGCAGGTTTTAAAATAATTAGAATAACTCTTAAAATAATTAACATTTTTTGATGGGGTCATTTTTAAGGTAATTCTCCATGGTATTGTTTGGAATTGTCAAAAAAAAATTATTTGAATTAATTTAATTCCATTATTCTTATATTTTTAAAATGATTTTATATCGATTCGAAATAAGAATTTGCTTCAGGAGAACAAAATTAATTTGATTCAAGCAACTTCATGTAAAGTGGATTTTTCTACAATAATATTACAGAACACATATTTTATTATTGCCCAGATAAAACTTGAGGGCATATCTTTAGCAATTAAAAGTTCGATTTTTATACTTTTTTCTGCTAAAGACTTTGATCATTAGTGCACAATCACACATAGGCCATTAACTCATGATACTGTGAGTATTAATGAATAAGAAAAAAATGATAAATGAATAACAGAAGAAAAAGTTATCACAAGATTATTCCGAATTGCAAGAATATTTTTAATTATAGTTTAATTTTTAGAAAAGCCGCAAGGAATATTGAAAAAGTCAAATTATTTTTTTAGAAACGAAAAAAATAATAGTAAAGATCAAATAGTGTTAAGTTTTAACATTAATATACATATGAACATCTCGTAGGGATTTAGAAAAATTTTTCTAACATGTGTTACCATTTCTTTAAATTCTTGGTTTATCTAGTAATTTCAAACACATTCAGTTCATCTTTCTACATTCCTAAAGCTTTATATGTATTAAAAAAAAATGTAATTCAAGCTTAGAATTAGACTTTATTTTTGTTTTCAATTCGTTCAGAGGTTAAAATTAAAATACATTGACCATTTCAAAAATTCAAAAGTAGGTTAAGTCAGGGATTTTAAGAAAAATCTTTTGATAGTCAGAAAATTTCTATAACTAATTTCTAAACAACTGTCAAGGATAATAAATGCGAAATTTGTATATTTTAATTTGAAATTGTTTTATTCCATTCATAAAAGAATCTATGCTAAAAATGTTGAAGTTGCTTCCTCCTGAAAATTATATTTTTAGTTAAACATTTTATTATGTGATCGAAAATTTAACTGTTTTGTTGATAATTCGTCCTATTATATTGAACATCCATCTTCTATGGTAGAAATGCCATCTTTTTTGGTTGAAATAAATAAATCTCAACCTTTTAAATTTTAATCTAAACTTGTTTTATTCCGTTTATAAAATATTCTATGTAACAAATTTTAGAAGATTAAAATGCTAGTCTCTAAATATTAATGATTAGGGTGAAGTCAGGGAATTTTAAAAATTAGGTTTTTCGGACACCCTGTAAAACTGCAAATAATCGGTCTAGAAAATTGTTATTTGGCAACAAAGTTTTAAACTGTTTTTTGTGTAACTTATCAGTGATACCGTTTCTTTTACGACTTTCATATTCATTAAAACAGATCATAAATAAATGTAATAATTAACTTTAAAAAATAAACTGTCGGTTAGAGCAAGACATTATTTTATAATGTTATAAACATAATAATTAACAAAAGCCATTCTTTCGTTATTCCTAATGATAACTTACTTTAAATCCATAGCTTTTGTATGAAATATTACATATATTAATGTGCACTCACAATAAGTTAAGAATAGCTGCTGCTTATTAATTTTTTAAGCAATTTTCAAAAACAAATTCGCATTGTAACCATTTATCTCAGGAACAGTCTTCATTTTTTTGTTTAATTTTTTGCAAAATCAACTTAAAATATATTTCCAAAGATTCCTTGCTGTCATATTTTTCATATTTACAAAAACTTGTAATTAAAGAAAAAAATTCACATTTTTACCATTTTTTTCAGGAACAGCCTGGATTTTTTGGCGATATTTCCTCAAAATATCTTGCCAAAGACTTCTTGCTGTTATATTATTCATACTGATAAAAACTTTAATTATATAAACAATTGTGAAATGAAATACACATTTTTACCATTTTTTTATGAATAGGCCTAATTTTCATGCGGAACCAATTTGAAGTGTCTTTCCAAAGACTCCTTGCTGTTATATTTTTCATATTGTAAAAAATTGGTCATTATATAAATAATTCTTATTAACAAATGCAGATTTTTATTATTCTGTCATAAATAAGCTTAACTGTTGTTCAAAGAATAATGAGGTTCTATCAATTAAAAAAATATGACAGCAAAGAGTCTTTGACAAGACATTTCTAGTTGATTCCGAAAAAAAATGGAATGTCTTCATTAAAAAAATAGACAAAACTTACATTCGTTTATAAATTTGTTTAAATAATTGTTGAAAATCAGCTATTCTTAACTTACTGTGAGCGTAGATTAATATCTGACATATTTGATGCAAAAAATATATAGATTTAAAAAAGGCAATCATTGAGAATCATGACAAAATGACCTTTGTTTATTAGTTTGTTTCTAACAATATAAACAATTTTTTGTCTCTTTCTAACTTACTATAAATTATTTTTAGTTAGTTGTTATATTGATTTATGACCTTTTTAAACGAATTTGAAAGTCTTTAAAGATAAAAACATCAAAATCCGTTAAAAATTGTATATGAACTGCCGGGCGATTTTTGTCCAAAAAAGGTGCTTTTTTCCTGCTCTGTGCGACGTACACGACATACACAGCCATTTAGGTTTAGACTAGTAGATCAAAACCGTAATTTCATCGACCGAAAAAACTATTACTTTTTAATTGTAAATTTTTAATTTCAGACAATGATGTTAAGCTTAGTATCCTGGACAGCCTTGTTCATCCTGCTTGTAGCAGTAGTTGTGGGTGGTGCCATTTTTTTCATCCTTGCGTTAAGATTATATGTATACCTCAGCCTAGGGGTATGCAAAAGCAAAAGTAAGATGAATGGAAAAACTGCCATAATTACTGGCTGTACCTCTGGAATTGGGAAAGAGACAGCAAGGGATTTTGCTAAACGTGGTGCTCGAGTTATCATGGCCTGCAGAAACGTGGATAATGCCAATAAAATAAAAGGTTTTTTATTTTTAATTTATACATACATATGAAACCTTAATACACTACTCAATTTTTTTCACGGGCGACCAGTTATAGCTCAAAAGTCAACAACCTGATGAATATTCAGGAACATATTAGCTTTCTTTTACGTGATTTCTCTCAGGAAAGTTTCAACTAGCTAAAACAGAAGATTTTATTGAGGAAAGAATTAATATTGCATGATAGAAATTTTTATTTGAATTTTAACCAAACTTGCCGTTATGTTTTGTTAATTTTTAAATTAATTAATAATTAATTAATTGCGCTTACCCCGAAAGGGATTTGGCTTGATATTGATTTCTTGATATTGATTCATATATATATAATACCTTTGTTTCAACGATTTATAGAAATTATTTATTATTAGAAATTATTTATTAATAATAATAGTCAAAATAAATCAAATATCAATTTTTTCCCATTAAAGCGTTGCCTACGCGTATTGAAAAAAAAATGTAGCTATTCATACCAAAATTTCGGTACCAATAGCCTCGGTTTTTCTTTAATAAATTAATAATAATTTAAATTACCATAATAATGTATTATTAAACTTTGCGTACTTGAAAATATTTCTTCAAATATCATTTTTATTTCAATAGCTTTCTTTAGACATTTAAAAAATTTCTCTTTCATGATTGCGACGAAACGTTACTATTTCAAAATGCATATAGAAATTTCGGAGTCTTCTAAATCGAAACCAGTTTCCATATCAACAGTTAATGAAATAACATCGTTTTCACTTCATATAAATCTCAACGGCCCAGAGTGGGCCGGATCTGGCTTTAACTGTTTATAATCCACTTCAGGTTGAAATTCTTAACCGATTTTAATATCTTTTATTCGAAATGCTTAGGTTTAAATTCTTTAGAACGTCACTCTGCTAGATTTTTTTATTTCATTCTGCGAGACTTATTAATTAAACAAATACAGCGTAAAAACGGTTAATTTCAACAATATCACTGCCTATGCGTGAACAAAAAGGAACACTCAAGATACATAAATATTTAGCCTAAAATTCAACTTATGTGTTATAAACAATTATATTCACAGTTATATAAAGAAATATTTTTTTACAGTAGTAAATTGCAAAAAAAAAATGTTTTCTTTACTGAAAAATGTTTAAATTTTCTATAATAATAATGTTTTTAAGCGAAAATGCCAAAATATTAATAATTACTATTTTTATAAAAAAACTGTTATTTTTCTTTTCCTTCTTTACAATTTCGTGTTTATTTTCTCATGAAGTCAATTTTTTATTTGTTTGAAAGTGATTTTAAAGAAAATAATACAAATTAAACACTTTGTATTGTTAAAAAAAATATTGTAAACAAATTGAAAAATCGAATATTCTCTTGGAAAAAAAAAATTTCTCTTTTTAAATAATGTGGTAGAGATCTGAGTAATGTAAGCAACTTTCAATTATTATTTACAAAAATTATTATCAACAAATTCCAAAATAAGGCACTGTTCCTCTGAAAAAACAGTTTTTCTGCTAAATAATGTAGCAAATAGGACTGATAGATAATATTTCAACATTTTTTAACATACTGTTGACAACAAATATATACAAAAATTAAAAAATTAGCCATATTTCCTCTACAAACAAAAAAATTATTTGATTTTGATCAATCATTTTGTAAAGGGATGAATGAGGAAAGTGTATTAGCAATAGAAAATTTCTGAATTTGTTATGATATTTGTTGATAAAAATAACAATTTAAATTTGCTGAAACATCATCTCGATAAAATACTACTATTTAACTGTTTGTAAAATGATTTAGTAGAACAATTTCTGTTCAAGAACGGTACCTACTTGCTGAATTTGTTTTATAGTATTTGTTATTAACTATAAAAAATTTAATTTTAATGATTTATTTTATTTCAAATCCTTTCCAAACAAATTTCAAATTGATTTTATAAGAAAAAGAATACACATGAATGAATTCACATTTTGAGGAAATTAAGTTTTCTTCAAAAATCATACTTTCTTGCTTTTATACACCTATATCAGTGAAAAAATTATGTGCCTTATAGAACTTTATAAAGTAACTAATAATTTGAGATATTATTACCAAAAATTAGAAAAAGGAATTATCCCAACAAATGTTCCTTTTTCTCTCACATAGTGTTATTTGTAAAACAAATAAAAATATGTATTTTAGATAGTTTACTTAAAGATTCATGTACTTCCTATTTTTATTTATAAAACCAGATAAAGCTAAACGTCGCTAAGTCCATAGCCAGTGCCATTAGGTTATTACATGCACAATGTAGTGACATTTATTATTTATTTACTCAATTGGTTGTGAACTGTTTCTCTAGAAAGGTTTTTTGATTCTTAATATTCATTCATTATCTATTATAAAAATGATTTTTACAGAAAATTTGAGCATTTTCAGTAAGGAAAAAAAAATTTTCTGTGATTGACCACTGCAAAGAAGTGTTTGTTATAATTCTTAAAGTGATCGTTTATAACAATTATGTTGAATCTAACGCTAAATATTTATTTTTCTTCCTTTTATTTTCATCAAGGTATCCCAAAAAATTATAAGTTGAAAAATTGAAAGTACTTTCCAATATATTTGTTTCTTTTGAAAGAAAAATAATGTTTGAGCTAAAACCAACATGACCCAATTCTTCCTCATTGGCCTTAAAGCTTTTAAAGCTTAAAGGTTAAAAAAAAATAATTAGAAAGGGAAGAAAAATAAATATTTAGCGTTAGATTTAACCTTATTTTTATAAACGATTAGTTTAAGATTTATAACAAACACTTCTTTGCAGTGGTCAATCACAGAAAACTTTTTCTTCCTTTCTTCCAATAAAGAAAAAGAAAGGTTTTCGACCTCACAAAAAAAATATCAATGAGATTCTTTTCTCGAGTTTTTACCGTGAATTTAATGGCGGAATTGTATTTTTATAAAAATTAATTTTACTGAGTGTTTTTCGAAATAATATAATTTCTTGTGCATTTATCAATGCATTTGTGTCTTTCTTTGGGTGGAGCAGAATACTATGAATTTTTTAAATTTTATGCTTTTGCTACTATTTATAGACCATCCTAATCTTTTTTTCATTGTACTACCCAACGAGTAAATTTACATATTTTCTCCATCGATAACAGAAATTGAAGTGTTTCGGCACATGGAAGATTTTCGTCTACGCTCACCGAATTTATGTGAACCTATCTGCCCCTTCCAGTTTCCTTGGACTCGCCGGAAATATTTGTACGTTCACCGAATTTCGGTGAATCCAGACAAGCCCATAAAAATTATTATTTTTGAAACACCTGGCCATTTGTTACTCTCATTATTAATTGAAATAATAGGTTCCACAGCATAAAATAAAAAAATCTTTTCAATGCCATTCTAAAGAATTTAATGATGAGCGTTTCTAAAAAAAATTTAATCTGTTAAGAAAAGTAAATTCCTGGTCCGGTCTACTGCCTTTTCACGCTAAATAAGTACCACACATAGCATGTGATTCAGCGCGAAGAAAGTTCCACCGTATCAAACCGACTTCCGATATCTCCGTTTAATGTTGTGTAAATGAATTCAGTATTCCATAACGGTTTTGAAGTGCCTATTGTTTTTCAACTAGAATTTTGTAATTTAATCAATCTATATTTCTCAATGTTTCATTTTCATCTAATTTGACTAATCGTCACAAGATTAATTGATTGGGTGAAGTGATTGAACTTAGTACATTTTTAGATATTTTATAAAAGCATTAAACAGGAAGAAAATATTCTTAATAATTACGATATGAAAATATTTAATTCCAAAAAATTACCCCGCTGACTAGTAGTGAGTTCACGTTTCTAAATCTCCATTTCCTAACATTAAAAATATATGTAAAGAATTTTAAAACCATTATTAGACAAATTTTTACATATTAAATGTTTTAACATTTTTCAAACACATAATTGTTAATTTATAATTTACAATTGAAAGTGTTTGCAATTTTTTAAAAATATATTAAAGATTAGTTCGAATTTTGAAAAAGAGTAATATTTCGAATAGAATGAAAAAAATTGAACTTGTATCATTTCTAAATAAAATCGCTTTATTTCGCATAATTTGAAATTGAACATTTTTAAACATTAGCTCTCAACATTGAAAAATCTCAAATTACAGTTTCGAAAATTAGACATTTTCATTAGAAAGTAGTTGAAATTGTATCAGTTCTGATTCCAAGCAATCAAAATTGAACAATTTTATTTTGAAATTAAGAATCTTGAAATCGCATTACATATATCGGATACATATTTCGAAGATAGGACAATTTAAAAACGTTAAAAATTGAATATTTTTAGAATGGAATTTTGAAAATTGGATCATTTAATATTCAAAGGAATTAAAGTTGTACTATTTCTAATTGAAAGGGTTCAAAATTGAATAATTTAACATTGAAAACCATTAAATTAAAATAATTTTTAATTCGAAGTAATTAAAATGTGACAATTTAAAATTAAATATTTCAAAGTCAAATTTTCTAAAATTCTAGATTTTTATATTTTTATTACATTAAAAAATTTGTAGTAATAGTATAGTGATTTCCAACTGGAAATATTCAGAATTAAACAATTTCTACTTCCTTTGAAATGTCAATTGTACTAAGTAAAATTTAATAGTTTTAGCAATTTTTTATGTTTTAAGTTTTAATTATTCCTTTAGAATTATTATTAATTCTTGCGATTTTCCAATAAATTATTTTTCAATTTTAAGTTATTCATTTTTTTAAAATCTTTAACTGAAAATCGGACAATTTTAAGATATTACATTG
>JAUELO010000085.1:8116532-8130056 GCA_032357855.1 Amphibolips quercusostensackenii | reverse complement strand
TCGGTGGTTCAGTGGTAGAATGCTCGCCTGCCACGCGGGCGGCCCGGGTTCGATTCCCGGCCGATGCAATTTTTTGTGTTTTTATTCGTGATTTTTTATATATTTATACATAATTGTAAATTCAGCAACTTCAAGTACTTAGTTTATTTCTTATTTCTTAAAGGGAGTTTTTTCTCTTTTACAAAAAAGACAGCTTTCTAAGGCTTTGAATTTAATATTATCATATTCATTTGCATAAAACAATAAGAGACTTCTTCATTGTTTGATTATAGAACATTAAACAGGTGGTAAAGATTTTTTTCTGCTATTACTATGATCGTAAATACTTTTCTTTATGCAAATCAATGCCCAACTACTTGTAGAATATTTCAAAGTCAAAGCTTCGCAAATTCTAGAATTTCAAATTGTTATTACATTGAAAAATTATTATTTAATAAAAAAATATAATAAAAACACTTTTCTAATACCAAAAAATAAATCCACCTTTTAAAATGGACAATTTTTTAATCATAAACCTTTAATACATAACTATTTTTGAAAAATGTTTAAAGTAAATATTAATTTATATAGAAAACATTAAAAATTAAAAATTTCTTGTGCAGAACGTTGAAAATTAAACGAATACGAACTTCATTTAAAACTGAAAACAATTTTAGTCACCAAGAATTGTGAAATTCAAACTTTTTTATACTTAACCCCTTTAAAATTTCAACGATATTGAGTAAATTTTAATTGTTTAAAAATGAAAAAAATTTAAATTGTTAATTATACTTTTCAAAATTAATGCATTTTAATGATCATTTCAAAATTGTAACTTATGAAGGGCAACATGGGTCAATTTTAAGATATTACATTGAAAATGAAGAAAAAAAAACAAGATTTCTATACATATGATTCCAATGTTTAAAATTCCAGAATTTTAAGCCTTTTAATTCAAATTTTTTTAATACGTTAAGTTTGAAATTTTTAATATTTAGAAACATTTTCAAATAAAAAGTCCTTTAACTTTTAATCCCTAGCTCTAAAATCTTCTACTCTTTAAGGCTCGAATTTAATAAATTATTCTCTTAATTTTTTATTGTTTTGAATTTATTTTGAACGCATGAATTTAAAATTGTATAATTAAATATCCTTTAAACAAAAAATTGTATATATATCGAATCTTTGAGTCTTTACAATTTAATTCTACAATTTGAAACTAAAAAATGGTGAAATTTGAAATTAAAAAATTAAGTAATTTTAAGGTCTCAAAAATTAAATTGGTTTAAAATTGCGCATTCAAATTATAATTTTCAATTGAAATTATAGAAACTTTAAATATATAAGTATCATATTATGCAGTATCAAGTACTAAATTATTTGACTCCTGTCCATAACAAAGAATCACTGCCATCTTCGCCATTCAAAATTGAATAATTTTAAATATTGTAAATTGTGAACCTTTTGAGTTTAATTATCCCAAAAACCTTAAAAATTATGTGCTTTCTAATTGAAAACTTTGACAATTAATGAAATCAAACTAGAAACATTAAAAGTTAAACAATTTCGAACATCATGCTTTTTAAAATTAACTTATTTTAATCTAAAGTGCAATATGAATAACTTGAAAATCAACGATAAAGTATTTCCTTGCATTTTCATTAATTTAATTTAATTTTGCAATTAAATTATCATACAAACACGATTAACTTCTAATTTTTTTTGTTGCAGATGAACTAATAAAGGAAACAGGCAATGAAAATATTATAGTTCATAAACTGGATCTATCATCATTACAATCTGTGCGTGAATTTGCTAAGCAGATAAATAAAGAAGAAAAAACTTTGGATGTATTGGTTCACAATGCAGGTACTGCAGAAAGTTTCACAAAGAAAGTCTCAGAAGATGGTCTTGAACTCACAATGGCCACTAATCACTACGGGCCGTTCCTCTTAACGCATCTTTTAATTGGTGAGTAAATGAGAATTAATTAATTAAAATATTTCATTCAGAGTTCTATAATAAAATATTTATTTAATTCAACCAGATTGAATACAAAAAGCATAATTAATTATCTCAAAAAATTAGTTATTATCAGTGTTTGGGTGTGTACTGGATTAACTTTTTTAGTATAACTTAATATTAGTATAAACAATCGACAATTGAAACTTGACGTGAATCCTTCAATATCTAATAAATTTTAAAAAAATTCAACTATTCTTTATGTGAAAATACTTTTGAGAAAAGGAACTCTCTAAAGTTTGATTAAAGCTATCCAAAAATAAGATTCTAGAACTTGAAGACTACCTGCTTAATTGAAAATGGATTTATTTACTTGAATTAATCCAACATAAAATTTCTCTCCTTTTCAGCAATTAGATTTGAAAAAATATGTTTGAATTTAGGCCTTCGCTATCTATGAATTTCAAAATTGAGTCTTAAATTGAGACTTTTTTGAACACCGTAGAACGGGACTAACTAGGACATATTGGGAGAATTGGGCCAGTCATAATTTCATCATTTATAATTTGATTTATTTTTTGTGCATTTAAGTTAAAAATATTTTTGATTGTTTTCTGTAAAATAAATAATAAACTTTATTTGGGAGACTGTTTGATCCAGTTTCGTGGATTATATTGTACATTGCCTTAAAAAAAGTCCAAAATTTTCAGCAAGCTAAGTTACATTTTTTTGTCTGTACAATGATTTTTATAAGAAGTTTCGAATTTATTGAGAATAGCGAGACATGCCGAGAAATTATAATCCGCAAATCAATTATATACTTATTTGAAATATAAGAAAATCATTTTAAATTTTGTGAAATCCTATACAATTTTTTCTTAGAATTCATTTAAAAATTTTTAAAAACCATATAAAATTGTCAAATTCACCCATGAATATTGAGAAAACTTTTTTATTCTCTTAACACCTTTCAGAATTCTTAAAATGTAAAATTTTCAATTATTTCAGAAATAGTTAAATCTTCTACAAAAACAATTTCAAACCAGTTGCATTGTTAACCAAAGAAGATGAAATTTTTGCAACAAAAATAAGATTTTTTCACAAAATAGTTACATTTTTATTTTTAATTAAATGATGAATATTCATATCAAAAAATAAATTATTAACAAATTAGTTCAACTTTGAATCAAGTAGTTAAATTTTCAACTGAAAATACATGAATTCTTAACCAAAAAATGATATAATAGTCTACATTTCACCAAAGAAATATTTAAATTGGAAATCAAAGAGAATTCAATTTATCTAAAAAAGACTAATTTTCAACAAAATAGTTGAATTTTCAACCAAATAGTTGAATTATTAATCCGAAAATATGAATTTTCCCCAGAAGAATTATTTTTAACCAAGTAATTAAATCTTTTCCCAAAAAGGTAAATTTTTAACCAAGATCATTAATTTTCTGCCTAAAAGACGACTTTTTAATAAAATACATAATTTTCAACTTAAAAAGATAATTTTTCAACAAAAAATGAGATAACTAAATTTTCTGTTAAAAAATGAATTTTCAAATAAAAAAAAAACGAATTTTCAAACCAAAAACTGAATTTAAACAAAATACAGTAGAATTAAACTAGAAAAGGCGAATTTTTAACAAAATAGTTGAATCCTCAATCAAACTACTTAATTTTCAACTAAACAATTACATTTTTAACCAAAAAGTTAGCATTTTTACGAAGAGAAGAATTATCAAACATCTCTAACTGACTCGAAATATTCCTCAAATTTTGGAAATCTTTTAAAAAAAAAAAAATTCCCTTAAAATCTTCCCGATTTTTTTCGACATGTTTAAAAATCTTTGTTCATTTTTTTAAATTGACGTAAGCATTACTTCTTAACTAATAAAATCATATTTTTTTGTTTTTGTTTTCGAAATTTTCGAAAACTTATATTTTGTTTTACTTTTTTTGGAATATTTTCAAATTTTTAACAATTTTTTTTTTTTTTGCCTTCTTACAACTTCTAAACATTCTAAATATTTTGTGAGATAATTTGCATTTTTCCTACAATTTTAAAAAACATTTTACATGAATTACTAATCCTTGTAAATATCTTCTAAAATGATTGGCATTTTTCCGGAAATTTTGCAAAATTCTGCATAATTAGAAAAATTGCCATATAATCTTCCGGAGACTTTTTTTGACAATTTTGAAAATCTTTTCAAATTTTTTTAAAGATTCTTTTAAAATTATTTTTTGAAAATAACAAATCATTTTTAATTTTCCCAAAAATATTAAGACAATTTGTTTTGTTCTCTTGAAACCTTTCTAAATTCACATTTTCTAAAACTTTATATGTGATTCCCGTCTCGAATTTGTATTCCCGGTTAATGTCCGGTTAATTCCCGATTATCCCCATTAGTAATGACCCTGTTATACTATGCATTGCAAAAACAAATTTATTTCTGACCATTTTTTCAGATTTATTGAAAAAATCTTCTGCCAGCCGCATAGTAGTTGTAGCTTCCGAACTATACAGACTCTCTACCTTGAATTTGGAGAACCCCAATCCAACAGACACTTTCCCAGCCTACTTATACTACGTTTCGAAATACGCCAACATTGTTTTCACTCTGGAACTGGCACGTCGTCTTGAAGGCACCAATGTCACAGCAAATTGCCTTCATCCAGGAATGATAGACAGTGGCATTTGGAGAAGTGTGCCAGCTCCATTATCTTGGGGACTAAGCATCATCATCAAATCATTTTTCAAGTCACCAGAACAGGGCGCTCAAACTTCTATCTATCTTGCTGTTTCTGACGAAGTTGATGGCGTTTCTGGCAAATATTTTCTGGACTGTCATGTAAGCAATATTATTACTTTACTATGAAAACCCTAGCGGATCGCAAGAACGAAACGGTTACGCAAATTGCGTGACCGTAAAGTGACCACATAGTTACCGTTCCGTTCATTGTGGGCTTGCTAGGACATATTTTCTTCCTATTTCACATTTATTCATAATTTCATATAGAACATCACACAAAACTCTAAGGTATCAAAACGTTGCAAACAGTTGACAACTACATTATGTAACAAATGAAAAATACCCATTGTGCAACGTTTTCATGCGATTTCATAGCTTAATTTCATACGTGGGCATTTTGTGTGACAACACTCTTTTTATCTTTTAGCACATTTATATTTATGTATTTGTATTTATTCATATTATAAAAGCTGCGTGCAGCAACCTGATTGCACCTCGAGCTGTCACACACAGCTTTTAATTCATAATTTTCTAACACATGAAAAATACATGTGTAAAAAGATAAAAAGAGGGTTGAGTTTTGTTTGCAATTGTGAATAAATATGAAAAGAGATGAAAAGATGCCATAGCGGGTTTAGAGTAAACGGAGTAGTCACTATGTGTTCACTTTACGGTCGTACATATATATTGAAAAACATATATATATATATATATATTAAATTTAATCGGCTATCTCTAGCAGAACGCGAGATCGGAATATAGAATATACTTTTTTTATGTTTTCACAAATTTATATTCATAAATTTATATTTATTTATGTGTTAAAAAATGAAGAATAAAAAGCTGTGTGCGTCAACACAACATGCAATATTCCTAATTCTTAACACATGAATAAATACAAATAAATTAATATAAATGTGTAAAAATATAAGAAGAGTGTCAAGACTTTAATTCTAAATCATCCAAATTGAAAAAATCGAATGCAAAACATACAAAACACAACATTTTTAATTGTATACCTTTAAACTTGAGTAACTTTTTATTGTAAATTTTCAAAATTCAAAACCCTTTAATTTTAAAGACTCACAATTCAAAGTTCTACAACTTTGAAGATTTACAATTAAAACCTCTTCGATTTGAAAATATATTAATAAAAATTTCTAAATTTTTATGATTTTGAAGATGAAAAATAAAGTGTTCAATTCTAAATCTTCCAAATTGGAGAAATTTTAAATTCAAATTCAAATAATCAAAATTACAGCTTTTTTAATTTATAAAATTAAAAATTGTATAACGTTTTTTTTGTCAGTTTTAAAAACTGAAAAATCTTAAATTTTATAGATGCACAAATAAAAATTCTTAAATTTGGATGATTTTAAACATCAAAAGTCAACTTTCTAATTCTAAATCTTCTAAATTAAAGAAATGTTGAATGTAAATCATCGAAATTACTCAATTTTCAATTTTAAAACTGAAATTTTGCATTATTTTTAAATGTAAATTGTAAAATTAAAAACTCTTTAATTTTAAAGATTTACATTGTAAATTATAAAAATTAACAACTCTACAATTTTTAATATTTACAATGTAAAGTTCTTCCATTTTGATGTGATACAATTGAAAGCTATTGAATTTTAAAGATGTACAAATAAAACTTCTCAAGTTTAGATGATTTTTTGAATCAATAGTCAAATTTTAAATTCTAAATGTTCTAAATTAAAGAAATTTCGAACGTAAAGCCAAAAATTCACAGAATTTTTAATTGTAAGACTTCAAATTTGCATAATTTTAATTGTTAATTTTTTAATTTCAAAAAGTTCAAAATTGAAGAATTTCAGATTAGAACTTTCAAAACTGGATAATTTAAAATTCAGAAGAATTGGTGTTATATTATTTCTAATTAAAAGCGTTCAAAATTAAATAATTAAAAATTTAAATAATTTCGAATTTGAAGGTATTCAAATTTGACAATGTCTACGCGCTCAAGCCTTTTTTTTCTTTGATTTTTTATGTTTCTCTTGGCACGTGAAGTTGTAATATTCTTGTCGTAAAGTTTGACTAAGGTAAAGTCAATTATAACTCAGAAATTAAAATTCTCACTAAAATTATATTTATTCAGAAAAGAACACGAAAGCCCGTATACAATTAAATTAGTGTTGATAGACTCGCCAGTCATGAGAGTACTGAACTCTCTCTTCAATCGATTCGCATTCGAACCCTCGTCATTTCGAAGGACCTCGGATAAGATCGCTAATGATTGGTGATAAACACATGAATCACATTGATTCCTTTAAAATTAAATATTGCGCAGTAACAGACAATGTTTAAGTTAAAACTAAATGGAATTGAATTATTCTTGGAAAACGTTAAAAAAAGTAATATTATATGTAAATATTAATAAAAAGTACAAAAATTGCTACTCTAAAACTTTGAAACTTGGATAAATCCGAACTTCATTTAAAACTAAAAAACAATTTAGTCACCAAGAATTGTGATATTAAAAATTTTATAATCAAACCCTTTAGAATTTCCATTATTTTTAGTAAACTTAAATCGTTTAAAAACTAAACATTTTCATTTTAGATATATTTATTTTGATCGATTTGTATTTTAAACAAAACATTTTTAAAAATTTTAATTTTAAATCGTTTCATTTTTAACACTTTATTCAGACTTAAACAATTGTACACTTCATTCATTGTTGAAATCTTACAATGAAATATTTTTCAATCTTAAATGATTCATTTTAAAAACTCTTCAACTAAAAATCGGATAATTTTGAAATATTACATTTAAAATTAAAACATAAAAAAACAAATACAGAATAAGATTACTATGGTTCGAACCTTTGCAATTGCACAATTTTAAGTATTTTGATTGTTCAAACAAAAAAATAATAAGGTTGACATTTTCAGTGTTTTGAAACAGTTCCAAATGAAAAAATAATTCAGTTATCAATGCCTGGTTCTGAGGTCTTCTCATCATTAAGGCTTGAATTTGACAAATTATTTTTTTAATTTTTCATTGTTGTTAATTTTTTCTGGAGGTATTTAATTTAAAATTGATTAATTACACATCCTTTAGACTGACAGTTATATATTATCCTTTTTTTCCAACATTTTACCTAACCTTGAATTGTTTGATCCAGAACGTTTTCAATTCAAGATCATTAAATATATATTTAAAAAAAATTTGGAACCCTTTCAGTTTGAAATTAGTAATTATTGCTTAAAGAGATGTGACACTATCAAGTCTTTCACTTTGATATTCTTACAATTTCAAAGAATTTGAAAAACTAGACAATTTTGTACATTTAAAATTGAAACAAAACAAATAAAAATATTTAACTCTAAAATTATTGTATTAAAAATTGACTGTTAAGGCTTTTAATATGAAAATTCTCTTTTTAAAAATATTTAATAGCAAAGTTGTCCTGACATTTTTAATATTTAAATTTGAAACTACAACAATGTGAAATTTGAAATTCGAAACCTCTAAGAATTAAGAAATTTCAAACCAAAGAATTTCGAATTTAAGCTTATAAAGCAAAAAATCTGTAGTTTTAAAGCATCAAAGAGTAGACTATTTAGGAATTGCGCATTCCGAAACTGTTTTTTTTTAAAGTGACTGGATAGATTTTTTTAGTAAAAAATTTGATTTTTGTAAAAAAAAATCACTGTCACTTTCACCGTTTAAAGTTGAAGTATTTTAGATATTATGAGCCTTTAAAGTTTAATTATTCTAAAACGGATAAAAATTATATGCTTTCTAATTTAAAATTTTGAAAATAATTTAAACTTGAGTCGTTAAAAATTAAACAGTTCGTTACTTCGCTTAAAAATGTAAGAATTCTTAAATTAGGATCTTGAAACTAAGTAATTAAAACTCACTCATTTTAATCTCAGCTGCAAAATTAATAACTTAGAAATCAATGATAAAGCAAGGGGAACAACTTCATGTTGAAGACAATTTTATAAGATGTCAAATACAGGAGCGACACATACGGACACATAAGAGCTTCAATGTGGAAAAACTGGATGAGTTGTTGTTATTGTTGATTAATATATATAATAATAATTTCATGAATTTATTATTATACTTTATATTAATAATTTTATAAATTTTTTTATACATAAAAAATTCTTTTTACCACTTTAACACCTACTGTCAATTTTTTCCAGGAATCTTGGTTGTCATCAGGAGTCTCGGACCCCGCAAAAGGAAAGAAGTTCTGGGAATTAAGTGAGGGTTTGGTGAAACTTCAGCCAAACGATCCCAAAATATGAAAAAATGTATCTCAAATTTAAATTCCGCCCATGAAAGACTTAAAACATAAAATATTTTGTTTTTATACTCACGTTAATAAAACCAATAAAAATTGTTTTTTTTTTTTCGAGGAATGGTTTTATTTCTTAATCATAATTCAAATTAGATGCAGCTTAGTCTCTGACTAGACCATCATGCTCGCACTTGCAGCGCACGCCCATGACAATTTTTGATATAAAAAATGATAATATTTTAATAGTGAACAATCATGAGTTGGTGAATAATCTGATTATTTCTGAATGGGATTAGTATTCAAATTGTTTAAGAAACAGTTCATTTTTCTTATAATCAAGGTATTTTCTATATTTGAATGATATTGAAAATAGATGAAATATTATATAATATACAAAGTGTTATTTTTGTTTCTATAGTAAATGCTAATAAAAAAAATTTGTAAAGTTAAAATATTTTTAGTTAAAATGAGGACATTGTATCTTCATTTCAAACAAAAGTAGACTAATTAAATTTGTTGTAAAAAAAATTAATTGAAACAAACAATTTCCAATAAAATAGTTGAATTTTCAACCAGAGAGATAAAATTCAAAACAAGAAAGTGAATTTTTAACAAAAAAGTTTAAATTTCAACCAAGTAATTGAATTTTTAATCAAAGAAATGGCTTTTCAAGTAATGGAATGAATTTTTTTTTAAAAGTTCAACTTTCAACCATGTAATTTAATTTTTAATTAACTAAGTTATTTTTTACCAAAAAAGACAAACTAACAATAAAATACAAAAATTTGTAACCAAATTGTTGAATTTAAAAGCAAAAATAAAATCATCAAATATGCAGATAGAGAAATCATTCAAAAACAAATAATGAATTTTTAATCAAATAGTTGAATTTTCGATCAAAGAAATGAATCTTAAAATAACGAAATAAATGTTTAACAAGGAAGTTCTATTTCAACAAAATAAATGAATTTTTAATAAAAAAAGTTTAATTTTTTACTAAGAAAGATAAATTTACAATAAAATACATAAATTTTTAACCAAATTGTTGAATTTCTAACCAAAAATAGAAGAAAAAAATTTTCGGTTAAAAAAATTATATAAAAAAACGAATTTTCAACATAATAGTTGAATTTTCAGCAGGAAAGATGACTCTTCAAATAATAAAATAAAATTTCAACAAAAAAGTTCAATTTTTAGCCAAGGAGTAACTGAATTTTAAAGCAAGAAGATTTATTACTTACCAAAAAAGATGAATTCGCAATAAAAAATATAAACTTTTATCTAAAGTTTCAACCTAGCAGTAACTGAATTTTCTTTCAACGAGAATCATTTTTCACAAAAAAAGATAAATTTACAATAAAATTCATATATTTTTAACTAAATTGTTGAATTTTCAAACAAAAATAAAAGAAATAAATTTCAAGTACAAAAATTATCAAAAAAAAAAACAATTTTCAACTAAGCAGTTAAGTTTTTAGCAAGAGAGATGGCTCTTTAAATGATAAAATAAATTTTTAACAAGAAAGTTTAATTTTTATTCAAGAAGATTAATTTTGTAACAAAAAAGACGATTTTACAATAAAATTAATCAATTTTTAACGAAATTCTTGAATTTTTAACTAAAAAAAAGTAATGAAATTTTCAAACAGAGAGATAGATCTTCGAATAATAAAATGAATTTTTAACAAAAAAAGTTTAATTTTAAACCAAGAAGATGAACTTTTTACAAAAAAAAAAAATTTATAATAAAATATATAAATTTTCAACCAAATTGTTGAATTTTTAATCAAAAATAGAATATTGACATTTTTAGTTGAAAAAATAATGCAAAAAAAAACAATTTTTAACAAAATAGTTGAATTTTTAGCGATAGAGATGGCTCTTCAAATAATAAAATAAATTTTCAACACAGAAATTTAATTTCCAATCCAGAAGATCAATTTTGTACCAGAAAAGACAAACTTACAATAAAATTCATCAGTTTTTAACGAAATTATCGAATTTTAGACAAAAACCGATCACTTTTCAACCAAAAATGAAATAATAAAAATTTTTAGATGGAAAATTAATTATAAAAAAAAATTAATCTACAAAGTAGATGAATTATAATTAGAGAGATGTATCTTTAATTAATAAAATGAATTTTTAACAAAGAAATTAAATCTTTAACCAAGTAGTAACTGAATTTTCAACTAGGAAGATTAATTTTCTACCAAAAAAGATAAATTCATAATAAAATGCACATATATTTTTAATCAAATTGTTGAATTTAAAAAAAAAATAGAAGAATGAAATTTTAAGTTAAGAAAATCATTCTAAAAAATCAATTTTTAACAAAGAAGTTGAATTTTCATCAAGAAAGATGGCTCTTCAAATTATAAAATGAATTTTTAACAAAGAAGTTCAATTCCTAATCCAGGAAATTAATTTTGTACGAAAAAAGACGAACCCACTATACAATCCATAAATTTTTAACGGTATTGTTGGATTTTCAATTAAAAACGATCAATTTTCATTCAGAAATAAAATAATTCAATTTCCATTTAAAAAATTTTTTAATAAAAAAGTTAAATTTTCAACCAAGTAGTAACAGAATTTTCAACAAAAAAGATTAATTTTTCACAAAAAAAAAATTTACAATGACATACATAAATTTGTATTATAATTGTTGAATTTTTAACAAAAAATAGTAGAATAAAATTTTCAGTTAAAAAATTATTTTAAAAAAAATTTCAAGAAAATAGTTAAATTTTCATGAAGAGAGATGGCTCTTTAAATAATAAAATACATTTTTACGAAGAAGTTTAATTTTCAATCCAAATGATTAATTTTGTACCAAAAAAGACGAACCCACTGTGCAATCCATAAATTTCTAACGAAATTGTTGAATTTTCAATTAAAAACGATCAATTTTTATTCGGAAATAAAATAATTAAATTTCCATTTAAAAAATTAATTTAAAAAAATGAATCTAAAAAAGTAGTTGATTTTCCAACCAGTGAAATGGATCTTCAAATAATAAAATGAATTTTTAATAAAAAAGATAAGTTTTCAACCAAGTAGTAACAGAATTTTCAACAAAAACGATTAATTTTTTACCGAAAAAGATAAAATTACAATTAAATACATAAATTTTTATTTAAATTGTTGAATTTCCAACTGAAAATAGAATAATTAAATTTTAAGTTAAAAAATTATTTCAAAAAACAATTTTTAAGAAAATATTAAGTTTTCAGCAAGAGAGATGGCTCTCCAAATTATAAAATTAATTTTTAACGAAGAAGTTCAATTTTCAATCAAGAAGATTAATATTGTACAAATAAAGACGAACTTACTATAAAATCCATCAATTTTTAACTGAATTGTTCAGTTTTCAACTAAAATCGATCAATTATCTACCGAAAACAAAACATTAAATTTCCAGTTAAAAAATGAATTTAAAAAAAATTAATCGAAAAAAGTAGTTGAATTTTCAACCAAAGAGATGGATCTTCAAACAATAAAATCAATTTTTAATGAAGAAGCAAAATTTTCAACCAAGCAGTAACTTAATTTCCAAAAAGAAGATTAATTTTCTACAAAAAAAAGATAAATTTACAATAAAATACATATATTTTTAACTAATTGAGTTTTCACCAAAAATAGAATAATGAAATTCTCGATTAAAAAAATTATTTAAAAAAAAAAACAATTTTCAACCAAATACATTGTTGAATTTTTAGCAAGAAAGATGGCTCTTCAAATAATAAAATGAATTTTTAACAAAGGAGTTCATTTTTTAACTAAGAAGATTAATTTGATACCAAAAAAGACGAACTTACAACAAAAATTATTATTTTTCAACGAAACTGGTGGATTTTCAAGTAAAAACGATCAATTTTGAAAAACAAATCTAAAAAGATAGTTGAATATCCAACCAGAGAGATGGATTTTCAAATAACAAAATGAATTTTTAACAAAGGAGCTTATTTTTTAACTAAGAAGATTAATTTTATACCAAAAAAGACGAACTTACAACAAAAATGATTAATTTTCAACGAAACTGGTGGATTTTCAAGTAAAAACGATCAATTTTAAAAAATAAATCTAAAAAGGTAGTTGATTATCCAACCAGAGAGATGGATTTTCAAATAATAAAATGAATTTTCAACAGAGAAGTTCAATTTTTAACCAAGTAGTAAGCGAATTTTCAATCAAGAAGATTAGTTTTCTACCAAAAAAGATGAAGCAATAAAATACATCAATTTTCAAGTAAATTGTATAATTTCAATTAAAAACAATTAACTTTTAACTAGAAACAGAATGAGTTTATGAACTTTTAACCAATATAAAATGAATGTTTAACAAGGTATTTCAACTGTTAACCAAGTAGTTGAATTTTGAAAAAAAAAATAATTGTCAATGAAAAATTGTATAGACGAATTTTTAATGAAAAACAGACGAATGCAAGATAAGTCGAGCGTTTCCAGTTTAACCTTCACAGTTTTTAAACAATTCATATGTTTGCCAAAACCCTTTACAGTAAACTTCTTCATATTTTTCT
>JAUELO010000085.1:8046212-8070642 GCA_032357855.1 Amphibolips quercusostensackenii | reverse complement strand
CAGCTTATAAGAAATAGTCTATTAACAACATAAAAAGCTTCAAACTATAATTTTCATTTAAACATCCAAATCATTTTTATTTTACATTTTTTTTAATTTCTCTTCCATATCTTAAATTTTGATTTATTAGAAACCACTTATACTATTTTCAGAAAAAAACTGAAACATATTTACACATATTATAATTTAAAAAATTGAATTAGATAATTAGAATATAAGTATTTTAAATAAAAATAAACCTATTTTTATACAAATTATACACAATATTTACTCATACAATAGGCTTCAAGTAAATAATCAATTCATGTTACTTAATTTTTAAAAAACTAACATTAACTTTTTATTTAATTTCATATTATAAAAAATTCAGTCGATGAAATTTAAAAATTCGAATTCTAAAGCAAAACATTTTTCCATTCAAATTCATAAAAGCTGAGCTGAAAATTAAAATGTTATTTATAATTTATATATATAATTATATATAATGCATGATATATAATTTATGATTCTATTTATAATTGAAGTTGCACTCGAAGTCAATCTCTCTTGAATTTTAAATTTTTTAAATTGTAGTTTAAAAGTTTTTAAACTGAAAAATGCTGTATTTAATTTTCTTAATAATTTACACGTGTGAAACGTAAGCTACAGACACTTTTCAAGTGAATAATTTTAAATTGAATCTTCTTCAGCATTTTTAATGTTTTAAATTTAAGAATCAATCAATGAATTCATAAATTTGCAAAATTAAATCATTTCAATCAATTTTAAGTTAGAAACATTAAAAATTGAACGATCATAGTTTTTTATATTTTGGAAACTTCTTAAGTTATAACTTAAATTATATTAATTTTAAATAGTTTAAAAATCCTTAAAATGCTTCAAAATTTTATTTGAAAATCTTAAAAAATCTACACGTTGCCTTACATTATTTCAAATTTAAAATTATGTTTGAAATTTTTCATAACTTCTAAACATCTTTTAAAATGATTCGGATTTTTTTAAAACTTGTCCAGAATTTTTTCCTACAATTTTTTTAAAATACTGCCAAATGAAAAAAAAATTCCACATAATTTTTGATAATTTTGTAAATATTTCTAAATCTTTGTAAATATGCTCTTGGAATTATTTTTTCAATATGAAAATCGTTTTTAATTTTTCTAAGAATCTTAAGGAAATGTTTATTATTCTTCTGAAGCCTTTCACAATTTTTAAAAAGCCGGATTTTGTCGGTACACGCAGGCCTATGATTATATTATTTATAAGTTATGTTTAATTTGAAAATAGTTTATGAAGTTTCAATCAGGCGTTTACATTTGTTTTTAATAAGACCTTAAAGTTCAGTTAAATGATAAAAATCATTAATTAATTTGTATTCATAGTTGATCACCCAAAACTGTTTTTATCCAAAATCTTCGATTTCAAACACTTCTAATTTTCAATTGTTTATGCCTTTAAAACTGCATTCTAAATTTCTTTAAATGAAAATGTAGACTTAAAAATAAAAATGGAAAATAGAAAAATTTCAAGTGAAAGATTATCGAACTATGCATTCTAAATTAATTTATATAATGATTTAAAAAGAGAAAAATTTAACTGATTATTTTGAAAAAGGTTGAAATCAAAGCTGGACAGATTTTTTTCTGAATATTTGTAAAATCCCTGGTCAAAAAATAAATTCACTCTCATATCCCGGTCATTTCTCGGTTCCCAGGTTCAGTGGCCAACTTGATTAATGTATACAGAGTACAGTTTTTATTCGAAATTTCATAAAACAAAAATCAACTCAAAACCTCGGAATAGCCAGAAGCTAGAGAATAAGAGGAATAGAATCGTGAAGTCGGGTGAGCTCGGTTCGTCCTCGTGCATTTTCGGTTGGTCTTCGCAACTCGTAACAGAGCCTACTCACCGACACGCTATGTGTGAGAGGTAGTTGAACGGGAAAGCGATCCTACTTGATTCTTCCCTCGCGTCTCGTGGCCCGTAGTGACTTCAGGTTTTCTGCTACAGTGAAAAGTAGCCTCGTGAACCTACGACTTAAAATTATTGGATAAAAACACGAGTCAGTAGAGTGTGTTTACTTTTAGGTAGCTCAACCAAAGTTATGACGTGCTTTGCTTAAGACTAATTTAAATTATTTTTCTTTAAATTCACTTTTCTTTTTTTCTTTTGTTGTTAATTATTTTCTTTTTCTTTTTTTTTTATACTCTAGTCAAGTTCGCTACGCAGCTTCAGAGAAAATGCCTAGTTTTCTAGGGGGTCAACGCAATAACCCCTTGGCCTGCTAGCATTCTCTCCCTGACTGTGAAATCTCTAAATTCACATTTACCTTTCCTTCTTTGGGTAAAATGCGTTTCACCTAGGGCTCGTAAGGCGCGTGTGAATGAGAACTTTTCTCAAAAGAGCTTGAATTTACAAATTAACACGTTGCCCTCATATATCTGAGGAGTGACCGCGATCATGCTATGGCTTTATCAGGTAGCTTGCCTTAACTTAAATTGCCTCTGGCTTAAATTAATAAATGTAAGGCGGAGGCTTGCCAGAGTATAAAAATGATTTTTAAATATATAAAACATTTTTGAATAATAAACCAAAGGAAATCACTTTTTGCAGTCATCATACTACATAAAGGTACGCACACAATTATACAATTATACTGAGAGTTAGGACATTAATATTTCTTGCTCTTGTGTTTTAGAAATCAGAGTTCAGTTATCTTTCGATACCTTCTAAAAGATTGTGTGAGTTTTTTCTTACATGCAACAATGTTTAACTCATTTTAAATATTAAATGATTTGAATTTAAAGAATGTGGTGATTTCACCTTCGTGAAACCCAAAGATAATTCAATGTTTTTCGGTAATTTGCAGCCTTTAAAAAAATATCTTCAAAATATTTGGAAATATATTCTACATTCTTATAAAAAGGCTTCGTTATACTATAAAATACATACGAAATGTTACAATTTTGAGACAGTTCCAAAAATACTGTCTTTAGCATTAGTTTTGCATGAAACTTTTAGTAAAGCATTTTTAAGACATTTTCTGACTGCCTAAAATTAAAATTTATTAGGTGGAAATTATTTCTTAAAAATTTTTTAATAATTGACTGAACATTAATTTACAATGGGTTAATAACTAGAACGTCTTTTTTCACTTCTTCGGAAAACGAGCTTTTCATATTTTTCAAAATCGTTTAAAATTTGATCATTTGATGATATAAACATCTCAAATAATTAATTCTTAAAATTTAAATAAAATTTAATAAATAATAATCAATAATAATTAAATAAATTTTTAAAAATTACAATCTTTAAATTTTAACTAGGTATTAAAACAAATGATCAATATCATCAAATATATCATCAAAAATATCAATATCAATGATCATCGTTTTATATTATAAATAAGAAAATTTAAAGAATTGTCAATTGCAGACCTTCTTTATTTATTATTTATACTACTTTTTTATATACTACTTTAATATATATATATACTTTACTTATATACTACTTATACTACTTTAAGCAACCTATTTTTACTAGTAAGGAAGAGCACCTTACAGTAAACAAATTACCTGCAGTCGATAATCATTAACTCAAAATACAAATTTGAATAAAAGAATTTATTTTATTCAATTATTAATTATGACACTATGCGCGTAAATGAATTAAAATAAGAATTAATTATTTTACTTACATTTGTACTTTTAATTAACGAGTATCTACTGTAGTTTCATTAGCCACTCTAAGGTACCCTCCGTTATATATAAAATTTTACCGTTTTAATCCTATTTAATACTTAGATTTGGCCAAAAATATATTTATTTTAAGAAATAAATTTTTAAAAAGTCAAGTTTTACCAAAAAAAAATTTTTTTTAGTGCTACTATAGAGGAAGCAGATTGCAGATTTGTTGAACCACTAGGAAATGCAAGGGCAGTTTGTACACAAAAACATCTTAGAAAAGATTTAATTGTTCTGGAGAACGGTATGTTGGTGTCCAAGGCAATGAAAATTCCGACTCACTGTTGCTGCGATATTTTAGAGAACTGAAAGAATTTTTACTTTCGATTTTCACTTTCACGTTTTTGGTACTTTTTGGAAATAAAAAGAAAAACGTATCTTTTACTACCTCAAATGAAAACCATATTCTCGGATTCTCTCGATTAACCCTTGTGTGCACACTAAGGTTGTCCAAATTTTTTTTATCTTTTTATTTTTATTCATATTACCATTTTCAGTAAAATTAATAAATTTCCTCCAAAAACGATTAATTTTATTTTGTAGTATATATTAGTACTTTAAATGTAAGCGCACATTTTAATTTGGCAAATAGGCAATTAAATTGAAGAACACATAATAAGCGCTTTATTTATAAAAAAAACTCTTTTCGAATTTATCAAAAATTAAGATACTTGCCTAGTATTAGTTCCACAATTTCTTATTCAATTTTATTTAAAATTAATTACTAATTTACTGAATTCAAAATATAAAAATAATTTTCTAGAAAATGTTGATGTTCGTTGATAGCTTCAAAGTCAAGTAAATTAAATACAATAAAATTGTTTCAAACGTCTGAGTACACAGTGATGGTTATCATATGTGGATTTTATTAATTCCGTAATAAATTATTTACATCATTTTTCGTAGGGACGTAATTTCCAAAGAGAACAAACTTTTCTCTGGTAAGTATCAGCGGATAGAAAATTAGACATAAAAATATTTATTAATAATAATTAATAAGATTGTACGAAAATTTCTCTTTGCGTTAAAAATTATTTCCGTGAAATAATAATGAACCAAAATCACACTGTAGTTACAATGGATGCGGACGTAGACAATTTTTTACAAGAAAGTTAGTTTTGATTAAAATTCAAAGTACAAAAGAAATCGTATTTTGCAAAAAGAGTTCGAACAAATGTGTTAAAATGGATCTATTAAAATCTTGCACTCGAGCGTGAATTGAAACCTTGATTTTTCGGAAATTGTTGCTTGTTAAATTTAAGGATAAAATAAGTAGAGTCGAACATCAATTCATGTCCGGTTTTGACGCTAACCGTAGACATCATTTGAACTTCATCGAATGTAAACACGCTATTGTTTTTTAACGCTAGACTGACAACTCTTGACCTCCCCCTCTGCCCCGCCTCTCCCCATACCCTAGTTCGCGCGCCTCTCACCCTAGTTCGCGGCGCAGCGTCAATTTCCGGAAGACACTTATCGACGAGTCACGAATTGAAGTTCGACTGTATATAATGGCTTTTTATCAACTTTAATTTAATTCGATTATTTGCAAGTGAGCACTTGACTCATCACTGACGCGCTGGTTCGTGTTCATGCCTAATTACCTCACCATTTTCTACGTTCTTGTACATGATTCTGCGGGGTAGCTCTTCTACAACATCTTCATAAATAGTGTTGGTTGGCAGTTTATGGAAGAAACCTAAGGCAGAAATTCGTTCGCTATCTTCCATTATTTGCGGATCAGTGACCGGATGTCCGAATTTCACTGTAATAAATCGATAATGAGCACGTATTGGAAGAAGTTTAAGCCTGTGGTCCGTGCGTCCAATGATTCGATCACCCTGTTTTACAACATATAAATCATCTGCAACTGGATGATACTCTTTTGTTTTATCTACAACTTGTCTTCCTCTTAGGTATTGAGTTTTGTATTCGGTCCAAACAACAGTAAGGTCTTGTGGTGACATTCGCACTACCACGTAAGGAGGATCAGGAAGTTCGACCCGTGGGCAAGCTAAAAAAGGGGAAACAAATTTTTTATGTAAATAATCTTGTGGTTATTTAATATACACTAGAAAAAAAGAACAAAAAAAGTTTAAGTTAAAATATAATTTTTTTCGCGATGATTGTATTGCTCGCATAGCAAAATACTTTTTTAAAGGATGCTGAAGTATCTTGTGATACTGATGCTAAAGCATTAGTATCAATCTGTTCCACTGTTTTATCTTCTACGTAGCTATGTAGCGCGCGCTTTCATGCTCTGATTTTAGTAAAAATTGTTTAATTAGTGCCAATTATAGGAAAAAAAACTTTTCAACTTTATTTTGTAAATTTTTTAACATTTCCAAGTAATAAGAAAATTAAACGCCAACTGTCTGCAATGAAGTTACCAGTTACCCATCGCGTCCATCGCCCTGCACCTCGCAGAATTAAGTCTGTCAAATCATGTGTACTGCCCGATTGGAGTCAAAGTTTGGTTAATATGACACCGTTTAGTTTAATTATTAATATCGCTTGCCGAAACCGCACGAATGTATTTAGCAACTTTATTTCTTATAATTATACTCATCACAGTTAAAACTCTGGGATAGAATTTGGTTGCGCCTAATTTCAAGTTGATGTTCTATCTCTCTCGGAGTTGAGATAGGAAAATAGCGACTAATGTTTTTGCCGCAAAACTGTAAAAACAATTGCCAGCAGGGGAAGTTTCGTACCCTAAGTCTAGGGAAAACGATACCTTATGTAAGTGGTACCATTTACACTACCAAGAATGATTTGTGTTGCAGGTAAATGGTACTCTGAAATTAACGTTAGATTCACACTTTGTTTTTTCTGTGATTGCTACCCTGAGAAATTCCTAATTTCCTTTTATTTCATAAAAAAAAAACTCGACAAAGTAGAGCCTAATGCATTGCGGAATTGTCATGAAAATAGCTGAGGTTTCAACCAAAAGGTATTAATTTTCTACTCATAACTAGAGCATAATCCTCTCTTAAAAGGAGAGAATATACAAATAACACACGTAACTTTAAAGAAATTAAAATTACAAGTTTTACTGAAAAAATCGTCACTAAGTAACGTTACAAGTTCCTTTTTAAAAAAGTAATGAGATTACTATAAAAGTTACAAATAACGTATTTTTTCCGTAACTTAGTTACTTATTCAAGTCGTAAAACTTTATTTTATATAATATTAATAAAGTATATATTTTCACCTATTGAAGTAACGTATAACGCCAAAGTGAAGAGGAAAGTGCCAACGACCCTCATTTTTTCTGTCCAGATTCGAGAAGGAACTACGAAAAAAAATTGAGATTATATATAGTCGCTACCTCATATCCCCTCTCAAATTACTTTACGCCGCAAGATATTTTGGTGGGGAACGACCTAATTTTTCTCAGATATTTGTATTTCATCATGCTGTTTTATTCCTATTTGACGCCAAAAAATAAAAAAGATTTACAATAGGCGTACAATTTAGAGATTCTGAAATGATCTGTATGTTTTGTTATCAGTTTTATTTGCTTCACGTGTCGCAGAGTGTTGAGAATATAGTTATAAATTTGTGTGCGACGTTCGGAAGAAAACGTCTTTGTTTATTCTTAAGCTTGTAAATTATTTGTACTAAGAAGGACCCGTTACGAAATTTGCCAAGCACAAAGGATTGTTTTTTGAGGCCACTTTGAAATATTTATATTTGAATATTTGACTACTACTAGAAAAATTGTCACGCGCATAGCGCGCAAAATATGATTGCTAGCATAAAATTGGTTGGAAATTAATCAATTTAATTAGAAACTGCTTTATAAATTGGTGTCGTTTGATATCAAAGAAAAAAAAATACAGAGAATGTGCCTCTCAGGTTAGGAATACAGTTAAATACTTAAAGAAAGGTAACGCTGCCGGTGTTGACGGTATCAACGCTGAAATGATTAAATACGGTTGCGACTACACGCCTCACAGATTTTGCGAATTGATGAGTCTATTTATCGAGATGGGAGAAGTTCCAGATGACTAAAAAAAGCGATTATCGTACCTATATACAAAGAAAAGAAAGACAAAAGCAATTGAAATAATTATAGAAGTATCAGCTTTTTGAGTACCATTAGTAAAACATATTCAAAAATGCTTAATCGTAAAGTAATAAGAACAACAGTAGAAAAGATATGTAAAGTCCAAAGTGAATTTATGTTAGGAAGATCATGAACAGATGAAATATTGAGCTTAAGATAGATTACAAAAACAAGTTTGAGAGCACAGTTGCCTCATTTATGTCCGTGATTTCGTCAACTTCTCCTATTACTGGATGAAGGATATCGAAACATGATTTGCCGCAGCAATTGTCTCAAATTTCTGAACAAAGTAGCCATATCTTCTTGCATGTACATCTTCCCGTTCAGTCTTGAGCACACTTGCAAGAAATCGTTCGCAGCAGATGTGCAGGGATGAGATCTATTTTTATGGTTATCGGCTGCAAACCGTTTTCCGTCTTCTACTATCACCAACCTTCTGAGTGAATGTTGCTGCTGCCCTTCCAAACTTGAACTTGAAAGCACACTCTTTGACTATGGTAACCAGCAGCCTCTTCAGAAGGTGGTAGGCTAGCAAGATTAAAAGTGTTCCTTAGGGAAGGTTTTTTGAAGCAAATGTATCTGAATTGACCTGCTTTAAAATCATTTTTGTTTTTGCTGTACATACTCAGAAAAATCTTCTATCCATACCGTTGTATGAAATCACGATCGGGTGGATTGCTCAAAAATTCATCGGCAAGTTTACGAAGATTTGCATCTAAGCTTATTAGGTTAAACAATTTTTTCTTCCCTTGTCCAAAAGAAGCCGATGTAGGGTCCGAGCCACGAAATGCGTAAACGAAAGTTACGTATTTCTTCAACGTTGAATACTTCAAGCTGTCAGTAGAATACATTTTCTGAGCAGTCTTTCCCCTGCTAGCCTTTTTCAAATACAATTTCTGATTTTGAGCTGCAAGACAGATTAAAAGAACGAGAAGGTCTACATTTTCTCCCACAACAATCACAGTCGTAGTGTGCAGATTTCTATATTGCTGCTTGTATAATCATTGTCAGCGTCTTCAACGGCTGGCAGTACAGAAAAGCCCATTGTAACAGAGTTGGCAGTAAGAAGGTTATTTAACTGAACCTTGCTCTTCTCATTTGAGAGAAATTTCTAGGTAGGCATCGTCGCTGACATGCATTAGTGAAACAAACTCCTGGAGCATTCGGTTCAGACTTTCAGCATTTTTTTTACCTCTTTCTTCGGGAGTCTCAGGATAGCCATTGAAGACGGTGACACTTCCTGCTTCGAATTCTCGCTTCAAGTAGTGTGCGTACATCCAGATGATGAACGTAAATCTTGCATTTTGTTGCCAGCTTATCCGATAAAGTAGGAACCTACCATTGATGACGTAAATATGTCTTTCGAAGTGAACATCATCTGTCACTGGCTTAAAAGAATCATACAACTTGACCTTCTGATTCTTTCGCATTTCCAACTTGTCAAATAAGGAAATTGGATATGGCTTCAAATCAAATTTAATGTATTCCTTCAATTGCTGATCACTCTTATTCATAAATTACCGAACGTCACTGTCTGAGGGGTTCTCTTTCGCTTTTTGTGTAAGATTCAGCATATCTTAAAGGTAAAAATGCCCTGATTTGGCATATAAAAAGTGTCCACTGGCATGGAAATATGGCATTAGTCTCTTCATGGAATCCAGGTGTAGCATCAAATGGCCTCTCCCTACTCTTGCGTGTGCATGACCTTCTAGCAATTTGGCTTTAACTAAAAGAGCATAACACATTCGGACAATACTTTCTTCAGACTTCCTTCAAACGTGTCTAATAGTTATACAGCATTTTGGCGTATCGAAATTTTTAATTTAAAAATAACTCAATTAATAACACGCTGCTTTAAAATACTTAAAGTAGCAATAGTTCAGCATAAATGCTTTCAATACTAAATCGAAATAATTTTACTCGTTATTTTTTAATTTGTCGTTGCCTAATTTTCACTTTAATTGTCTAGGTTTGTTTTACTCTATGCGAATGTTTTTTACTCAAGAGTCACTATTTTTGTCGAGAAAAATAATCTTGTAAAAACATGATTCTAATTTTTTTTTCTGTAGTAAAATTATTGTTCTTTTGTGGCTTACAACCTCGCGGAACTCCCTGGCCCGGACAATTCATTAATTGTTTAAAAGAAAAAAAATTTAATTTATTGAATATCCATGCAAATTTTGATAAGATTCAACTTAAACATCGTTATTTTTATTTATAAAACACTTCGTGGAAAGAATATTTGACGAAATTTAACTTAAGCCTAACGTTAGAGAGGTTAGAATTTAAAGAAAACATTTATACGTAATAACGCTCTTAAAACATTATTCTTATTGACCATTTCAAATAACAGCTTTTACTGAAATCAAATAAAGATCAAAATCCTTTTTTCTAGTACTTATGCCTATATTTTATTTCTGAGAAAAACATACCTGATCTCCATCTCCATATCACATCAGCTGTCCGACTTTGAAAACACTGCCGGAATGACGTTTCCGCCAGAGGTCGGTCGCAGTGCTCCTCATTTCTGTCCCTGACCACACTGCGCATGCGCCGCGCCGAATATCTAATTATCTACATAACGTACGCTTATTTGAAATTTCTAAATATTCAACTAAATTGTTTTAAATATATAATAATTATAAAGTGCACAAAAATACATTTTTTAATACAAAATATACTTTCGCAGTCATAAATATAATAATAATTTGATATCACTGCTAAAAAAAATTATTCCTTCAGACTCCGAAGTGAAATCAAATTATTATTATATCCATGACTTCGAAAGTATATTTTGCAATTAAAAATTTATTTTTATTCATTTTTAAATAAATATTTACTTAAATAAATTGAATTCCATATTTAGACATTTTAAACAAGCGCGCGCTATGTAGCTAATTGGAAAATTGGCGCGACGCATTAACAATTTATTATTATTGTTAATAATATTCTCTTAAAATAATTATAGAAAATTGCAGGTTTTTTAACAATTTCCCACTTTTTCACCAATTTTTAATTATATTAATTTAAATTATTAATTAAAGTTAACAAAATTATTGACTCAACAATTCATTATTGTTTTCAATATATATTATCTTTTAATAATTTTAGAAATTCGCTGTTTCTTCGCAAATATTCAAATTGTTGTGTTCTTTTTACTTAGAGTTTGGTAACATTAATTAAAATTTGACAAGCGTAATTGGTTAAATAAATTATTAGTGTTAAAAACTATCTTTTGCTTTAGTAATGCTAGATACTTTTAGCTTTTTAATTACATTTTTCACTTTTTGTCAACTTTTTAATTAATTAGTAAAGTAATAATTAATACGAGTAAACAAACATAATTTTTCAAACATTTATTATTGTCTATGATTATCTTTCGTCAGATAATTGCTATAAAGTTACGGTTTTTCTGAATTTTTTAACTTTTTGTTAACTTTTAACTTAGTAACTTAGTAACTATTTCAAAGAAAATTTACATTTAATATGATCCATATAAAAAATTTAAGGAATATTTCAAATATCTGTTTTACTTCTAAAAAATATATGTTACTATTTTTGTGAATTTCCATGAATTATTTCCTCACTAGGTCAAAAGTGTACAACAAGTAAAAAATTTTGGAAAAAAACCTTAATTTCTATTATTATTCAAGGACAATATAATTAACAATAATAATAAATTTTAAACAATTGTTTGTTAAAAATAATCAACTATTATCTCACTCTAATTGAAAATTGGACAAGAAGTGAAAAAAATTGGACAAAATAAAAATATCATTAGAAAGGACTTTAAATTGCATCACTTTTAATTCGAAACGTTTAAAAATTAAACAATTTTATTTAAAATTAAATAATTTGAGATTAAAATTTTAAAAATAGTACAATTTTCAAAAGTACAAAATAAATAACTTTTTGTTCGAATTTGAAAAATTAGATTATTTAAATTTCAAATAAATTTAAATTGTATTTATTCTAATTGAAAGCATTCAGATTTGAATTATTATAAATTGAATACTTTTGAATATGAAATAAATGAAAAATTAATTCAGTATCGTTTTCACTGCTCAAAATGAAAAAAATTTAAATATTATCCCTAAAAATTAAGTGACTCTAAAAAATGGTGAAAAAAATAATTTTAAATGAAAAAAATTAATACTATTTTTAAAATCGTTAAAATCGACTTTGTTTTAAAAATGCTAATTTCTTCAACTTTAAAGCATAAGATCTTCAATGCGGACAAAAGAGAATCAATAAATTTAAAGATGGTTATTATTTATTACAAATTTTTCGGTAGCTGTTTTTTTTCTTTTTTGTTTTTTGAATAATAATGTTTTGCAGAATAATGACAATTTGACAAATTTTTTTATTTTTAAAAATAAAAAATACCAATTGTCGATAAGAAAACTAATAAAACATAACAAAAAATTGTTCTAAATTGTAAATTGTCTGGAATTTTATTATTTTTGTTTAAAATAACGCATCCTGTGTAAAAATCGCTAACATAACCTAAAATTAAAAAAATCAAAAACCTTTATCAAGATTTTAGATTAAGAATGCTAATTTCCGATGAAAAAAACTATTACTACTCAAGTAGTTTGAAATTCTTAAGTCTTCTTCGAAACCTTATAATTTTATATAAAAATTTTTTTTTAAATATCAAATACTAATCTTTTTTTAATTCAAAATACCAGATATCGACAAAAAACTAATAAATAATTTTAAAATGTTGAAAGATTCTAAACTTCCTTCAAAATATAATGACTTTTGTTTTGAAATACCAATTTTTAGTTTAAAACCTTAACGTAACCTAAAACTAATAGAAAATTATTCAAAAATTAAGAACCTTTAAAATCTAATGACTTTTGTTTAAAAACGTCAATTTCGATTAAAAAAAAGCTAACCAAACCAAAAAATGTAAATTGATAAAATTAATTAATTATTATTAGCTGATTAATTTTCTTTACAATATTAAAATGCACAAAGATTAAAGTTCAAAATTATTTAATTGAGTAATATATGATAAATAAATTAAATCAATAGAAATGCAATTTCAATTGAAGATTAAATATAATGTAAAAATTATTTGAATGTTCTGATTGAAATAGTTTTTTAATGCTTATTATCTTGTGAACAAAATAATTATTTATCAACTAATTCTATTAAACTTAAATTTCCTGTAATTAGTTTCAATTATTTAAAACTTTTAATGTAAATTATAGTTTAATGTTTCTCATTTTGTGAACTAATAAATTATTTAATAGCTGATTAATTTTTTTCACAATAATTAATTACATAAGGATTGAATTTTAAAGTTGTAAAATGAGTATCTAAATTAATTTTCGAAATTATATATAAATATGTTTTCATTTTCCATGAAAATACCATAAAAGGTTACTAATAAATGAAGTTTCCAGAAATGAAAGCAAAAATTAAAACAAAATGTAATGTAAAACTCAATTGAATTGTTGAATGGAAATTCTAGTACAATGATTTTCATACTGTAAACGGATTAATAAATTTATAGCTGATTCATTTTTTTCACAATATAAAATTACATAAAGACTAGATTTTAATTCTTCCTAAATTAAGTACATAAATTGATTATTTACTTTAAGGTTTTTAAATAGATTTTGGCTATAATTTTTATAATAAAAGATTATTCATGTTTAAAAAACCACTATTCCAATTACATAATTTTTGTCAATTTTTGTGATGTTATAAAATAATTATCTGAATTGATTTGAAAAAATTTTGTAAATTTGTTTTCAGTTTTTCTGAAAATACTATAAAAGGCTAGTAATAAAAAGTAATTACTTAATGCTTTTTATGTTGTGAACTGATTAATGAAATATTAATTGATTCTATAAAAACTTACATTTCCTTCAATTAGTTTTAAAGGTTATTAATAAATCAATTTCACTAAAATAAAAGTTTAAATTAAAAAAATATATTTATGAAGTAAAAATGATTAAAATTTTTTATGGAAAATATAGTTAGATGCTTCTAATTTTGTGAACTGATAATTTATTATATTATTATATATGTTATACAATATTAATTTTGTTCAAAATTTGAAATTAAATAAATATTGAATTTAAATTGTTTTTCAAGTAAGTTTCAATTTCAATTGGCTATTATTTTCATTTAAAAAGTTTATTTTTTCTTTAAAATACAGATATTTTCATTTTGTTTGAATTAGTTTAAAAGGTTAATAATAAGTTAAATGTATACGAATGCAATCTCAAGTTTAAGTAAAAATATAATGTAAACATTATTTGAATGTTTTAATGAAAATAATTGTTTAATGCTGTTTATGATATATTATTCACGAACGGATTTTATTAAAACTTTCATTTTCTAGAATTAATTTTGAAAGTTATTAATAAACCTAATTTTCATAAATGAAAGTTTAAATTTTTTAAAAATCCTGAGTAAAAATCATTTGAATGTCTTAATGAAAATTATAGTTTAATACTTTTTATTTTGTGAAATGATTAATTAATTATTATCTGATAAATTTTTCACGATATCACCTAAAATAAAGATTAAACTTTAGTTTTTGCAAAATTAAATAACATAAATTGGTTATTTACCTGGAGGTTATATAATTGAATATTGGATATAATTGCATAGCAAAAGTTTATTTATATTAAAAATATTCCTATTACAATTACATAATTTTTTTAATTCAATTTTAAAAATTATATCTAAATATTATGTTTTAATTTTTTACATAATTAGTATAAGAGGTTATCAATATTTAAATTTTCAGATATAAAATTCCTGTTTGAAAAATATATAAAGTGTAAATCCTTTGAGTATATCAATGAAAATAATTGTTTATTGATTTTTATGTGCTAAAGTGATTAATTAATTACTGATTTATTTATTGCGCAATATTAAACTTATTTACATTAAGGTTATGTAATTTAATATTTGCTATAATCTGCATTATAAAAATTTATTAATGCTTAATACCTATCTCTCTATCACGATTATACAATTATTTTAAATGTTTGTAACCAATTCTCGATTATCTAATTCAACTTTTTGCATGCTTCAGAGAACAAAATAGAAAAAATATAAGACATTTCTTCATATGAAAAGAGGTAAACTCCATCATGCGTGAGATTGTGGGATAGTAGGAATCGACTTTATGGTTATAGTAATAATGTAGTATAGTAGAAATCGGCAACACCGTATGGCAAAACTTTAACTGTAGCGCAAAGAGTAACAAATATTTGAATATTTAAATGAAAATTATATATATATATATATATATATATATATATATCAGTATAAAAGGTTCTTAATAATTAAAATTTTTAAATTGAAACTTCAAGTTAAAAAAAACGAACTAATAATCATTTCAAAGTTTCAATGAAAATATTTGTTCAATGCTTTTTATGTAGTGAACTGATTTATTGATTATTGACTGGATTGTTTTTTTTACAGTATTGAATTATATAAAAATTTAATTTTAATTTTTCCTTATACGGTTATATAAATGGAATATTTATTTTAAGGTTATGTGATTGAATATTGGCTATAATTTGTATAATAAAAGTTTATTCAGATTTAAAATACCCCTAGTCCAGTTACATGATTTTTTAAATGTTTCTGATGTTGTGAAATGATTGCATTCTCTTTTCAAAATTATATGTTCTTACATTTTAATTTTTTCTGGAATTAATTTGAAAGGTTATAATGAATTCAAATTTTCAGAAAGCTATAAGGTAAAAATTTTTTAAATGCTTCAATGGAGGTAATTATTTAATGCTTTTTACGTTCTGATCTGATTATTATTTAATTTTTAGCTGATTAATTTTTTTAAATATAGAATTACATAAAGATTAAGTTTTAATTGTTTTCTACTGAGTAACATAAATTTATTATTAACTTTAGGGTGATGTCATTAAATATTTCATTACAGTTATATGATTTTTTTAAATGTGTGCGATGTTGTGAAATGACTACCTGAATTTGATTTTCAATATTATATGGGCACATGCTTAAATTTTTTCTGAAATAATTATAAGACAATAATAATAATAATAATTCAAGTTTTCAGCAATGCAGTTTTAAATATAAGCAAAAAATATAAATCGAAAATTATTTGAATGTTTCAATGAAATTAATGTTCATTATTTTATTAAAACCTAAACTTCTTAGAATAATTTTAAAACCTTTATAAAAAATTAAATATTTACTAATGAAAGTTAAATTAAAAAAAATATATAAAGTACAAATTATTTGAATGTTTCACTAAAAATAATAGTTTGATTCTTTTAATGTCGTGCACTAATTAATTAATTATTAACTGATTCGATTAAAACTTATCTTTTCTGGAATCAGTTTAAAAGGTTATTAATTAATCTAATTTCTATAAATGGAAGTTTTAATAATTATAAAAATATTAGGTAAAATTTATATTAATGTTTTAAAGACCATTATCACTAGTCAACAAAATGTGACCCACGTGCTCATGGAATGAGACATGTTATTTTTAGAGTAGTCTTTTGTGCTGAATCCGAATCTGGCCTCCATTTCTCTGTTACACGTCAGGTTTTCCAGATTTTTTGGATTAAATTTTTTTTTTATATAATTACAAATCAGGAAATAGAATGTTGTAAAAAATGTTTTCAATAAAAATCAATATATGATTTTGATGCATTTTTTAATGCCAAATCCAACGGCGGGCTTGTTTCTGTGATATCTTACACATTTGCCGATATAACCTAGAAAAACTGAAAAAAAACACAAAAAAAGTGGTTTTACAAAAAACTGCATATCTATCTGAAAAAAATTTTTTTCTACTGTTTAAGACGTCATTCTTTCTGTTTTTCAATGCCGAAGAAATTAAATGAAAATCAGGGTTCAGGCTATCACCGTTCAAAAGATACATGGCAAAGAATTTGTCTCTGTCTACGAAGTTGCTAATTTGACGGTTTACACGTACTTGAAGCGAATCATTGTACTGTATCTAGTATTTCACTGTACCACAATTTTCAATATCATTAAATTTCAGATAATTCACAAAGTTTATCATTTCCCTAATGTTAACAGTATTCAATTCTTTGGATTCTTGAGCAGGTTTTAATCAAGCAGGCGTCACACGGGCGCTGTACACGTGATACAAAGGATCGGTCAAGGGAAAGTGTACATAGCGCATGCGCTACTCCCCTCTACTATGTCACGTGCAACAACTCTGAGCTCCCCTGCGTATCGTGCTTCGTGCTGTTTTGATTTCATGCTGGACCTCTGCGAAGTCACATGTACGAGTATGCTACCTATACTCTAGGACTAGAACTCATTCCTATTGAACCCCAATGCATCAGCGCTGATTGCAAGCTATAATTTGACACTTATTCTGCAACAATTGCAAAATGGAGCGTAGTTGAAAAAATCATCCCGATAGCTTCTGCTACTTTTGCGGTGTTTTTGTCTCACAAAAACAAAGACAAAAAATTTCTCCTGCAATGCGAGAAGGTTACGAGATTTTTTTCAGATTAAGGACGAAAATGGAGAAAAATATCGGATACCAAACAGTTGCTGCTCGACTTGTGCCATTTCATTAAGGTCAATGTAATGAGGGAATTTCGATGAAATTTTTACTTTTCCTTCCCCTACTTCTTGAAAAAAACGTCGAAACCACATCGATAATTTTTATTTCTGTTTGAAAAATTTTAATGGCTACTTATCGAGATGCAAGGACTCCATAATTTACCATAATGTTTCTTATGGGACAAAAGTTGCGTCTGACCGTAAAAGTTATCTCCTTGGTTAATTCCACAAAACGCAAAGCAAAAAAAATCAATTATTTGGATAAAAATCAAACTATGAAACATAAGCCGAACAGAAACTTGCCACAGTTATTCGAGCAAAAAGAATAAAAAAATTTGATACGAGACCTCAATTTATCCAATTATGAGGCTAAAATCTTGGGCTTTAGACTCTAGGAAGAAAATTTGCTTGAAAAAAATTTAAAAATCTATCATTATTGAAATCGAGAGAAAGATTTAACTTCATTTCTTTGTAGCCAAGATAGTCTCATCTATTGCAACGATGTAGATGGACTGATGAGGGCCATTGGTCATAAATATCAACCAGAAAGTTGGCGTTTATTCATTGATTTGAAAAAATACATTTTAAAAGCTGTTCTCTTGCACAACAAAAACTGGTATCCATTAATACCCATTGCTCATGCCACCAATATGAAAAAGTGCTATGATGTCACGAAACTTTTACTTAACAAAATAGATTACGAGCTACGTAAATGTTTTATCTGTGGTGACTTTTAAGTAACAGGAATCTTCCTCGGATTGCAATCTGGTTACACAAAACATTTTTGCTTTCTATGCACCTGGGACAGCAGGACACGAGACAAATATTACAATTTTTGAAGTTTGGCCAGCGCGACAGACATTAGAACCTGGAAAGATAAACGTTTCTCAAAAACCACTGGTTGATCCCCAGAGGATCTTTCTACCAGGATCACATATAAAACTTGGTATCGTGAAAATTAGATCAAAGCGATCAACAAAAACAGAGAAGCAGGTCTTCTTTTTTTGAACAGGAAATTCCCTAAGCTTAGTGACTTAAAAATTAAGGAGGAAGTTTTTGATAGACCACAAATCCGAAAACTGATGCTAGATGGCGATTTTGAAGAGATCTTGACTGAACATGAAATAAAAAAAACATGGTTGTCAGTGAAAGCCGTTATAGCCAATTCCTCAGGAATCAGGAAATCCAGAAACGACAAATACTTGATCGAGACGATTTTGGAAAACTTAAAAAAAATGGAGGTGAATATGTCGCTGAAAATTCACATTGTGCACTCTCACTTGGACTTCTTCCCAGAAAATATAGAAGCAGTTAGTGATGCGCATGGTGAAAGATTTCATCAAGATATCGCTACAATCGAGAAGAGGTACAAAGGTATGTAGAGTGTGACCGCTTAAGCAAACTACTGTTGGAATCTCATGACTGATGAACCAAATGCTCAACATCGTCGAGTATGCAAAAGGAAAAGTTTCTGATCACAAGCAGCAATTTATCATCATTTTGCAACAAGAGATAATAACATAAAGAATAGATATTTCGAACACGCAGTACAATAATTTGCTTCAAGTACGTGTAAGCCGTCAAATTAGCAACCTTATAAAATATTACAGAAACTAGTACGCCGTTGGGTTTAGCATGAAAAAAGGCATCGAAATTATATATTGATTTTCATTGACAATTTTTTTAAAACATTCTATCTCCTGATTTGTGATTTTTCAAATAAAAATTTGATGCAAAAAATCACGAAAACCTGACGTGCTGCAGAGCAATGGAGGTCACATTCGGATTCAGCAAAAAACTACTCTGAAAATGACATAACTCATTACATGAACAGATAGTTCACATTTTGTTGACCATTGTTATCGAAGTTTGCCGAACGGCTATGCGTTCTTTAAAATTTCGCAAGACACAAATTATTACAATAATGTCATTCTCCTTTTGGTCCATATATCCCAATAATACTTAAAAGTTTGGTAAAGTTTCCTATCAAATTTACTCCATGTACTTCTTCAGCGCTAACCTGAAACTGAAATATATATGAACAACATAACCTAAAACCTAAAAGTTTAGGTTAGCCTAAAAGAAGTGAACCGCATTTTCACGAGAGGTGAAATCATCAGATCTATTATCAAATCTTCGAAATGTTTCAAAATCTTTTGAAATCGTTTGAAATCCCTTAAGATCTCATGAAATCCTCAGAAAGCTTTAGATATCTTGTTAAATTCCGTAAAAATTTGGTAATTCTTTGAAACATTTTAAAGTCCATTGAAATACCTTAAAATCCCTTAAAATCTCGCTTTCAGTGAAAATAATTAATATATTTTCGATATATTAGGTAAAAATATAAAATCTTAGATAAAAAGGTGGGGGTGGGGGTAATAAAAATCTTAAAAATCCTTAGTTTTTCATTTCCAGATGCTCTTAAACAGGAGACAGAAAAATAAGAAACTACAAAACTACTTTTCTATATGAATATCGTATAAGAAACAAATAAGGAACTAATAAAAATTTAACAATAGAAAACTAGTTATAAAAAGTCATTACATGACAAAGCAATCAAATAACTCACTCTCCTATATTTTATATAAACTATAATAAAAATTAATTAATTAAAAATCCTTTGACGTTTTTCTAAGAATAAATTAAATATCTTGACAGAAGGGATTATTGAATCTATCATAATAATTTATAAAAATTAATGATTAGCTTAGAAAATGCTACTGGTTTTTATAGAAGAAATACTCACACAAAGAACCAATGTAATTGAAAATGTTGAGAGCACGAAACGAGCCAAAGCCATTGACTCAGGAAAGTAACAAGTTTATATTGAATACCTTATCGACTCCTCTCTCCGGGAAAACTAATTACCTAATTATATAATTCAACATCAAAGACCGCATTCAATGCCATTTAGTTAGAAAGTAGCAAAACTTTGCTCTTTACTATTTTCCAATTTCCGCAAATGCTTCTAGAATTTCTAACAGTTTCTTATTATTTAAATTATCTTTTTAATTTTATAATTATCAGAATATCCGAAAAACTTTATTTTTGAAATTTTCTGAGTATTTCTCATCTAATTTCTCATATTCCATGAAAATTTTATGCATAAGGAATAAAATTCGAATCTTGTAACATTTTTAATATATGTCCTAAGTTTTAGGCAGTCGGCCGACTGCAACTTGGTTTAAAGTTGTATTAATTTGTTAAAAATTTATCTTTTTGCTTAATGATTTATCTCTTTGACTGTTAATTTAATTATTTCGTTGAAAATTAATTTCTTTTTTAGTAGAAAATTACCTTTTTAAAATTAGAAATTTAACTATTACATTTCTAGTTCAATATGTATCATTTTAAGTTAACTTTTCAATTATTTGGTTAAAAAAATTGCTTTTTCAGTTGAAAATTCAACTTTTTGTGTAAAAATATAATTATTTTGTTAATGTATACTTTGATTGCATTTAACTGTTTTTTCTTTAAATAAAAATCTTTTTTTATTGAAATACCAGTTACACTGTTCGTTAAAATTTTATATTTTTTGCTTGAAAATTCAACTATTTGGTTGAAAATTCAATTACCTTGTTAAAAATCCATTTATTTTTAAAATTTTAGTTGCAAATTCATCTTTAGAGTGAAAAATTTAGACTATTTTGTAAAACTGAAAATATGACTATTCTATGTTTTGTTTGAAATTCATACTTTTAATTCAAAATTGACCTTTACTATTTGCAAATCAACTATTTGGTTAAAAATCAAACAATATGTTTGAGAATCAACTTTTTTATTAAAACTACAATTTTTTCGTAGAAAAACAGACTTATTTGTTTGAAAATTCATATCTTCATAGATACTATCCTTTTTGTTAAAAAATGCAACTGTTTGGTTGAGAAATCAACTATTTTGCACAAAATTTAACTGTTTTGTTAAAAATCAAACTATTTATTTGAAAAATGAACTTATTGGTAGAAAATTAACTTTTTTGTTAAAAATTTGTCGTTATTAAAACCAAATTAACTGTTTTGTTTCAATTTATATTTTTAGCTGCGAGTTTGACTATTTTGTTCATAATTCTTTTTCTTTTTGGTTCAATTCGACTGGTGGAAAATTTTTTTTTTCATCAATTTTTTTAACTGAAAATGTAGCGATTCCATTTTTGGATAAAAAATAATCTTTTGTTGTTAAAATTAACTTTTCTTGGTTGAAAATTTAATTATTTCAGAAAATTTTTTTAATATTTGTTTAAAATTTAATCTATTTGAAAAATTAACTACATGGTAGAAAATTAACTTTTCTGTTTGAAAATTCATGTGGAAAATTAATGCATTTTCTAGAAAATTCGTCTTTTCTTGTTAGAAATAAATTTTTAAGCTAAAATGTAAATATTCTATTTTTGTTACGAAACTAATATTTTTAGTTAAAAATTCAGCTATTTAGTGCCGATTTGAGAATTCAATTGTTTTGTGGAAAATTGATGTATTTTGCTTTAAATTCGTATTTTTCAGTTAATAATTAATCTTTGTGTTTGAAAATTTATCTTTTAGGCTGTGGATTCAACTGTTTTGTCAAAAAAAATTATTTTTGGTTCGTCGAAAATTCGTTTTCTTTTATTAATTCAAAAAAATAAAAATATAACTATTTCCTTCTTTTGAAACTTTTTTTTTTCGTTTAAAATTTAACGATTAGATTAAAAATTCAACAATTTTGGTAGAAAATGTAACTGTTTTGTGAAAAATTCACGTAATTTGTTAAAACTTCGTATGCTGGGTAAAAAATTTAACTTAAAAAAAAAAATTATCATTTTGGTTAAAAATACAATTATTATGTTAAAACTTCGTGTTTTTCAGTTGATTTTAACCGGTTGAGCATTCCTTTTTTTTGTTGAAAATTCATTTTCTTTAATCTTTGCGAATTTCTTAACAAATTTTGAAGCTCTTGAAAATTCCTTGGCAATTTTTGAAATGTTCTAAAATTTTTTTAATCCTCTGAAATGTGTTCAAGTTATTAAAATCTATTTTAAAATTCTTGGAGTCTTTTGAAATACCATAAAATATTTCAAATCTTTTCAAATCTTTCGAACTTCCTTAAAACTTTTTAAAGATCTTGAAAATTCTTTGAAATTTTTTAAAATAGACTTAAATCTTTGAAATCCTATTAAACCATATCAAATTATTAGAATCTAATATCTATTGAAAATTCCTTAGGGTCTTTTAAAAAGCTCGCAAACTCTTAAATGTTTTGAAATAATTTGTATACTCTTGAATGTTTTAAAATTTTGAAAAATTACTTGAAATTTTTAAATCCTTTGAAATTATAGAAATATATTCAAAATCCCTTGTAATCTCTTACAATACCCTACAATATTTCAAGTTTTTTGAAACCTTTTGAAATTCTTTGAAACTTTTTAAAGCTCTTCAAAATCCCTTAAAATGTTTAAAAATACCTCAAAATTTTAAAAATTTCCAAAAATATTTTAAACACTTTGAAACTTTTCTAACTCCTTGAAAACTTTCGGAAGTTCGGAAAAATACCTTGGAATTTTTAAAAATACTTTAAAATATTTTAAAATAGCTTAAGGATTCTTCGAAATTTTAGAAATACCCTAAAATCTTTAAAATTTTTTGAAATCTCTTGAAATTATAGAAACCTATTAAAAATTACTTGAAATCTATTTAAATATCCTAAAATATAGCACATTTTATAAGCCTTTCAAAACCCTTTAAAATGTTTTGAAGCTCTTGAAAGTTATGAGAAGTTTTCAAAAATACCCAAAAATATTCCAAATACTTTGGAATCCCTTTATGAGAAATGCTTTGGAATCTTTTCATATACTATCAAATATTTCAAATCCTGTAAAATTTTTTGAAATTGCTCGAAAACTCCTTGGAATTTTAAAAAATACTCCAAAATCTTTAAAATCCTTTGGGAGCGCTCCAAACTATTGAAATCTATTAAAAATTTCTTAGAAACTTTTAAAATATCCTAAAGTATATCAAATTTTTTTTTTAATTTTAAAAAATTCTTCAATACTTATTAGAGCTCTTCAAAATTCCTTGGAATTTTCAAAAATACCCTAAAATCTTCAAGATCCTTGGTAATCTCCTTCGTAATTTAAAATCCCTTGTAATTAAATTATTGAAATTTCTTAAAAATTGTATGGAATCTTTCAAAAAACCAAAAAGATTTAGAACACTTAAAATATTACAAAATACCTTAGGACTTTAGAAAGCTCTAAAAAATTCCTCGGCATTTTTAAAAATACTTCAAAATCTTTAGAATCCTTCGGAATCCCTTCAAATTATTGAAATTTATTTAAAAAGTTTTAGAATTTTTTTAAATACTTTAAAATATTTCAAATCCTTTAAAATCTTTTAAAAGCCTTAAAAAATTCTTTGGACCTTTTAAAAATACCCTAAAATCTTTAAAATCCTTTGTAATTGAATTATTAGAATTGCTTAAAAATTGTATAGAATCTTTCAAAAAAACCAACAAGATTTTGAACACTTAAAATATTGTGAAATACCTTAGGACTTTTGAAAGCTCTAAAAAATTCCTTGGAATTTTGAAAAATACTTTAAAATCTTTAAAATCCTTTGGAATCCCTTCAAATTATTGAAATCTATTAAACATTTTTTAGAATCTTTTCAAATACTTTAAAATATTCTAAATCCTTTAAAATCTTCTAAAAACCATAAAAAATTTTTTGGAACTTTTCAAAATACCCTAAAATCTTTAAAATCCTTTGTAATCTCCTTTGTAATTTAAAATCCTTTGTAATTGAATTATTAGAATAGCTTCAAAATTGTATAGAATCTTTCAAAAAACCAAAAAGATTTTGAACACTTAAAATATTGTGAAATACCTTGGGACTTTAGAAAGCTCTAAAAAATTCCTTGGAATTTTTATAAATACTTCAAAATCTTTAAAATCCTTTGTAATCTCCTTTGTAATTTAAAATCCTTTGTAATTGAATTATTAGAATTGCTTCAAAATTGTATAGAATCTTTCAAAAAACCAAAAAGATTTTGAACACTTAAAATATTGTGAAATACCTTGGGAC
>JAUELO010000085.1:8008367-8019023 GCA_032357855.1 Amphibolips quercusostensackenii | reverse complement strand
AATCAATGCATTCAACTGCCGTTAAAGGACTATTTAGACAAAAACGGAATTCGTCTATATTAATACGCACTAAAGTGTACAATCTTTTCAATACCATATAATCCACTTTGATGCTCTCCTTTTTACTGGGATCACAACACGTGTATATAAAACCGATATATATATATATATATATATATATCAATAATATGGACATTGCAAGTATAGTGGGAGGTAAAGGTGCCACTTACTACTAGCTTGCTAGTAGCTAACAAAAGAAATGAACACTTTCAATATTTTTCAAGCTTATGTTTCTGTCTTACCAAAAATTTTATTTTCATAAAATTAGAAAGAAAAATTTTCCTCATTTTAACAATGTAAACTTTTTTTACACCATGTAAGTCGCTATTGATTGATCATGAAAGGTAATCGAAGATTCCTCAACAGGTCAATTGACGTGTCTCGAAGACGCGAAAAAATACATCATATACAGTCATGTTGTATTCCCAATATTGAAACAATTTTTCTTATGTAAACAAGATGAATAATATATTTACAAAATTATAAATAGGTAATATTAAGAAAGTTTTTCTCATATAAGCAGAATAAACCATTTCTTTGAAACTTCATTAATCCGTACTAGAAGAACATAAAAAGTTCCAAAACAGGTCGATCGACGCGTCTCCAAGACGGAAACATATACGTCAGATACAGTATCGTAAACCACAAACAGATGTCAATTACGTGTAATGTCTTTTAATAGAAGTGAAATACAACCAAGGTATAAAACAATATGTACATAAGCGATGTGATGGATTTAAATAATTTATATTTTTATTGCTTTGGTGATTGTTCCAATGGGAAGAGGCTATCCCAGAGTTCCATCCTATTGGTGTTGATAAAACCATTTTTCAAAGAGAATTCCTTGTTAATTTCTAAATATCTTTTCTCTTGAGTTGTAAATCTCTCCCAAGTGACGTTCTTAAATAATTCATTACTTCTAGGAATGGGTTCTCCAGTCTTCGCAAAATGTTCCCAAATAGAAGTCATTCGCTCTACTGTGGTTATTTCCGGGTCATCCTTTTTAAAGAGTGGGAATTTTTTTATGTAAAAGATGTACATCAAGTCATCATGATGTGAAACACCTAGAAATAAACATAATTTTTATTTATTATTTCATTATTGAAATTTTATTTTTCAATATGCGAAAACAGAATTCGATTGCCAAGATTATTAGCTGAATTTTTGGTTTGAAGATGGCGCTAAAAACTACGTTTGACAGCAGGAGAAAGGGGTGGGGTGAGTGTAAGTAAATATACGAACTTATATAAGGTTTAGTGCGTATCCAGATGATAAATTTTTTCGTTTTTTAAAAGATTTCACCCTTCTTTTCTTTTTTTTATTCTAATGTAAACTGAATTAATAAAGCCCTATTAGAAAATACAAATATTTCAGAATAGTTCAGAATTTAACTCTTTTGGTTGAAAATTCAACTGTTTTGTTAAATATTTGTTTTTTCTTTGATAGAAAATTGATCCTTTTAAATGGAAAAATCGACAATTTGGTTGAAAATTAGATTACTTTGTTGAAAATTTTTTTTTTTTACATTTAACTATTGCATTTTTGGAAAATAATCTTCATGGTCAGAAAACTATCTTTTGGTTTGAATATTGAGCTCTTTTGTTGAAAATTCTGTTTTTTTTATTCTCGTTTTTTTGGTAGAATATTCATCTTCTTGGTTGAAAGTTCGAGTACTTGGTAGAAAGTTGACCTCTTATGTGAAAAATTCTCTTTGTCTGGAAATTCTACTATTTTGTTGAAAATTCATCTTCTTAGCTTAATAATTCGAATATTATTGTAAAAATTTTATCCTTTTTTGTTAAAAGGTCTATTGTTTGGTTGAAAATAAATCTGTTTTGGTTAAGGATTTAACTAATTTGTTCAAAATTCGAATTTTTGGTTGGATTCAACTCACAAAAAAACTGGGGGTACGAAGTGCGTCAGGTAATAGTTAAAGCAGGGTAATCAGATGATTACTGCCAACTAAGGTAAACTTTCCGTGTTTACAATCCTGCGGCATGTCACAATTGCGGCATCTCTACCTAACGGCTTCTCTTCCGCGAAGTATTTGACATTTTTGCGGCATCTCTTACCAGAGGAAAGAGATTCGACAAATATTGTTTATGTGGCTACTCACAGGGTGCCTTTCCGCCCCCCCCCCACGAGACGTTGGCAAAGGCGAGGGGTTTGACCAGCATTATTTCCTTGGTCAGTCACAGGGATTCCCACTGGTGAGAGATGCGGCAAAAATTTCAATTTCACTGTGATATATGCCGTTCGGGAGAGAAGCCGCTATGTAGAGATGCTGCTGTTGTGACATGCCGCAGATGAGACATGCCGCAAATGTGTCATGCCGCAGTAAGACTTGCTGCATGTGAGATTACAGGGCTCCGAGGAGTCTTCCGGAGATATCTGCGGTTCACCACGGTGAGTTTACCCCAGTCGCAGTTACCCTGCTGGCGGTTACCCTACTTCGCACATTACCTGCAACATTTCATACTCAAAACTTGTTCTGTCCTGTCTTTTTTTTAAATTAAAATCTTTCTTGGTTAAAATGTCAACTATTGCATTTGCGTTGATAATTCATTTTTTTGGTTGAAAATTCATATCTTGTTTTTTTTTTTAATTTTTATACCTCAAAATTTAAGTATTCCATTTTTTGATGAAAATTTATTTTTTATAGATTGAAAATTCAACTATGTATTTGGTAGAAAATGTATGTATTTTGTTGAAAGTTCGTCTTTTTGGGTAGAAAATTAATCTTCTTGGTTGAAATTTTATTTTTTCGGTTGAAAATTACAATATATTCTAAAAAATTCGCCTTTTTGGCTTGAATTTGAACTATTTGGTTGCAAATGCAACTCTTTTTGATTGAATTTGAATCTGATTTGTCTGAAAAATCAACGATTTGGTTGACAATGCATAATTTTAGGTTGGAAAGTCAACAATCCGGTTAAAGATTCAACTACTTTGTTTTAAATTATAGTAAAAACTCAACTATTTTGTTAAAGTCATCTTAATTACTATTAATCTTCTTGGTTAAAAATGCATCTTTTTTGGTTACAAATGTAACTCTTTAGTTGAAAATTAATCTGATTTGGTTGACAATTTAACTATTTAATTGTAAATTTATATTTTTGTTGAAATTTTATAACTGCGAGTTGAAAATTCAACTTTTTTGTAGAAAACTCGTTTGTTTGTCTTGAAAGTTAGTTTAGTAGAAAATTAAACTCTTTTGATAGAAAATTCAATTATTTGGTTAAAAATGAAACTATTCATCAGAAAATTTAACTACTAGGTAGGAAATTAACTTTTTTGTTAAAAAGTCGTATTTGGATTTCAAATTCAACAATTTAGAATAAAATTAATGCTTTTGTTTAAAATACGTCTTTTTTAGTATTAAATTAATCTTTTTGGTTAAGAATTCATTCCTTTCGGTTAAAAACGTAACAGTTTGGTTCAAAGTTAATCTGTTTTTGTTGTCGATTCATCTATTTTGTTGAAAATACGTCTTTTTTGGTTAAGTTCAACTATTTTTTATTTCATATTGAAATCTCTTTTGGTTGAAATATCAACCATTACAAGGTTTGTTCGGAATTCGTCTTTTTTGGTTAAACAATAAAATGTTTGGTTTAAAGTTGAACTACTTTGTAAAATATTAATTTTTCATTTGTTGAAAATTCATTATTTAATTAAAATGAATAAGTAAACAATAAATAAAATAATTTAATTCAACCTCGGTCGAAAATTTTACATCTATTGAAATTCATAATTTTAGTTGAAAATTCAATTATTTGGTTTTAAATTAATTTTTTTGCTAGAAATGTTCTATTTTCTAGTTAAAAACTCAACTGTTGGCGAAAATTTGTCCTTTTGCCATAAAAATTTATATTTTTTGAATGAAAATTCATATTTTTTGTTAAAAATTTAACTATTTGTTTAAAAATTTAACTATTTAAAAACAAAGGTATTTGAGGTTGAGAATTCTACTTGTTTGTTAAAAATTCGTCTCTTTTGTTAAATTCAAATGATTAAAATCCATTTTTTTTTGAACATTCATTTTTTAAGCGAAAAAGTTAATGATTCCAGTTTTGATGAAAAACTTATCTTTTTGATGTTTATTAAAACTACTATTCTTATTTACCACTTGATCACAATTACAATTACTATTTAATTAAAAATTCAATTATTTTTAAAAAATTCAACTATTTTATTAAAGTCATCTTTTTTGGTAAAGAAATCTTGGTAGAATCTTGATTTTTCTTGGTTGAGAATTAATTTTTTTGTTAAAAATTCAAATTTTAGCGTTGTAAACTTAACTTTATTCAAAAAAAAATTATCTTTATAACTTGAAAATTCAATTATTTGGTTTACAAATAACATTTTCCCTGAAATTGTCTATTTTCAAGTTGAAGACACAAATGTCTTATAGAAAATCCATCCTTTTACCACGAAAATTCAACAATTTGTTAGGAAATTAAACATTTTTGTTCAAAATTAATTTTTTTGTTAAAAATTCATATTTTTTTTGAAATTTATATTTTTGGTTAAAAATTCAACTACTTGTTTAACAATTAAACTATTTATTTAAAAATTACGGTGATTGAGGTTAAGGATCCAACTTTTTTATCAAAAATTTGTCTTTTTTGTTACAATGCAAATAGTTGAAAATTAGTTTTGTTTTTTGCTGAACATGCGTTTTTTAAACAAAAAAGTTCTTGATTCCATTTTTGGTGGAAAGCTTACCTTTTTTAATATTAAAATTACTATTTTTAATTACTAATTGATTACAATTACAATTACTGTTTGATTAAAAATTCAATCACTTTCTTGAAAATACAAATATTTTAATAAAGCCATATTTTTTGGTAAAAAAAAAAGCCTTGGTGGAAAATTCATCTTTCTTGGTTGAAACTGAGCTTTTTTGGTGAAAATTTAAAATTTAGTGTTAAAAATTTATCTTCCTTCTAAAAAAATTTGTCTTTTAACTTCAAAAATCAACTATTTCTGTTAATAATTTTTATTTGAAAATTCGACAATTTGGTTAATAAATGAAATATCTGGTAAAAAATTCAACCTGTTCGTTAAGAATTTAAATAGTTTGTTAAAATTTTCACTATTTTGTTAGCGTCATCTTTTTTGCTCGAAAATCGGAATGTTTTGGTAATTTTTTTTGTTTCTGGATTAGAAATTCATCTTTTAGCTTATGGTTCACCAGTTGTTGTATTCGGAGGGAATGAGGAAAGAAGGGGGGTTGTACAATAACCCAATATTGGTAATGTAGCTAATAAACGGACCCTTTCCAGACATCGGGATAAGAAATATTTACCATAGGGTTCATTAGTTTCAGGATCCAAAACGTAACTGTATCTTCCTTGGTACATAAAGTGGTAATAGTAGACAGGTATATTTGTTGATGCTGCTAATAAATTCACAAAACGATGCACAGAGTATGCAATTACGCCATCACAGTAGAGCTAAAGCAGAAAATAAAAATGATTTATGTTTAATTTTCGTATTAACAATCAAATAAAAGAAAATCATTTTTGTGTTAAATTCCACAATGTACATAGTACCGGCGGAAATGATCTAATCGACTAATTTCTGAGCTGCTGCTGAAGTGCCTCATTCTTTAAAATATTAACATGAAATTTTTTTCCTCATAATATAACGACATTTAATACGATCATGGGTCTAGAATAACTGGAAAAACTAAGGCATAAATAAAATAATTATCTTAAAAATCTGGATTAATTCTAGAAATAATCAAAACTTTTCATAGCTCTTGAGCTAATTTTAAAGGTAAGTATCCTTTCTATTTTTATAAATTGTTAAGTAATTTTTAGATTTTTTTCCCTAGATTTCACTCCAGAGTCGAACTTGTTCCAAAAAAGTGACAAAATTTCACATAATGATTGTACTCACCACATAAAAAAAACTTTTAACAATAATATTTTTATTCCTATTACTCAATATAATTCAGATATGATAATTAATGATTCTTTAAAAAATATTTCTAAATATTTATGCAATTTCTTATTTCCCTGAATTTTTCGTATAAAGTTTGATCCTACGAGAATGATCTAGGAAAAAAATTCAAATAATATTTTTACAATTTAGTTAATACTTTAAGGATTTACCTGTAAAATGAGCTCAAGAACTTAAAAAAATAAATCTTATTTCCAGAGTTATTCCAATTTTTGAAAAACATCTCAATTTAAAGTTTTTTGGCGATTTCTTTTGATAAAATTGATATTTTGCCTTCAACTTGGGCTTCTTAGATGCAGAATTTTATCATATTTTGCACTATTACAAGAAAAAACAATTTACGTTAACATTGCGAAAATTGAGGAACTGTAGCAACAATTCAAAAAACAGGCGTGCAGATCATTTCCGCCGATAATTTAGATGCAAAACCTACATTTGCCATTCCTTGCAGATTTTGCAAACTGACTGGTTTATCGTGATTGTAAAATTTATATAATTCTCGACTAATTTCCTTAGACCTTGGTGTATCTCTTTCATAAAGGAAACTAATGGGTGCGATATGATCCCAATTCGTATTCCAGTCCTCGAAGAAAGAATAGTTTCCTTTTCTGGCTTCCGCTATTGGTACTGCAAATATATATTTTTTTTTAAATTTATCTCTGTGGAATTATAAATAATTCAGTAGGGCGTACAGTGGGATGAAATAGAAAAATGAAGTCCAAAATAACTTGTAGGTGGCGATTCTTGAGCAATTTTGGATTTATCTTTTTAAAAAAATTAAGCATTCAGTTTTAAAGAGATTTTCGTTGCTCGATTACTTAATTTTTGTTTGTTCAAACATTTATGTTAATGCAAATAGCAAAAAAACTTGAATCGTTTTTTTTTATTTTTGTGGAAAGATTTTTACTTTGTTCAGCATCGCTGGACTCGAAGCGCAGGAGTGCCTGAAGGCAAAAAAAATTATCTAATTCAAGTTAATTATTATAAATAAATTCAATTAACAAAAAGTCTACGTGATGAATTTTTCGTTTTCAAAGTAATTTTTTTATTTAAATTACTTGCTTTTATTATTGTTTTGCTCGTTATATGATTTTATTGTCATCCGATTTTTTTAATTTTATAAACTAATTACATAAGCAACTGCAGAAGAAATATCTTTATCCATAAATATTTTTAATTTATGTCGCCATTGATGTTTATTCAAGAAATTTTGTTATCCGATATTTTTTTTTTTTGTAAACTAATTTTATAAACGAATTCCTAGTGTGTTATACGGTCAGTATTGTATCGCGATGTCAATTTGATAATAAACGAATTTTATAAACATATGCTCAGTGTGGACACAAATTTTTATGAGTAAAAATCACTTTAAGTGTCTACATTCAGCATTTGTTTATAGAATTTGTTAAAAAATTAACAAGAAAATATTTGATAACGAAATTTCATAAATAAAAATTATTGTCGACGTAATTTTAACAAAATTAAGAGAAGAAACGAATTTTTTCTGCCTTTAAACGTCAGCACGACGAATTTGTTTATAGAATATGTTAAAAAATTATTTAAAATTATAGAATGACAAATTTTCATCATTAAACATTACTGACAACACAATTTTTATAACATTAAAAGAAAAGACCATTTTTCTCTGCCTTTCAATTTCTGCACTGGGTATTTGTCTATGTAATTTGTTTATAAAATCAATAAAAATATGCGATTATTCTTGTGTTCGAAATATCATTTTTTCAATAAATGCAAGTAATTTAAATGTGACAATAAACTTTGAAAACAAAAATTCCATAATGTAGTCTATTTGTTAATTTAATTTATTTATAACAATTAACTTCACCATATGATAATTTTATTCTCTTTCAAACACACCTGTGCATCCAGTCCAGCAATGCTAAACATAGAAAAAAATGTTTACGAAAATAAAAAAATAAACGAAAAAATCGACTTTTTCGCTATTCACATTGACATAAATGTTTAAACAAAGAAAAATTAAAAAATCTAACCACATGAATCGCTTCAAAACTAAATGCTTAATTAAAAAGAAGTTTTTCATCCCACAGTGGGGCGGAGCAAAAAATATATACATTTCTTCAAATCCAAAGAATGTCAAAATGTTATAGTTTTTTACCAAATATCCCACAAAAAAATTAAGAAAAAAAAATCTTATGTTTGCCTATCTAAGGTGACAAGTTGAAAATAACAAATAGTAGCAAATTTTGTTTATTCTGGTACAAAATGAACTTTTTAATAGATGAAAAGGTTTTTAAAAATTATTATTTTCAACTATAAGTATCCTCCAAAAACTATGTGTTAATACGAAAATTCATGTACGCGATATATTCTTAGTAAATTTAAATAAAGGAGAAAAATAATGTATTTACATCAATAAATAATATTCTTCTTATAAAAAATAATTTTTTATTGGTGGAAAGACTTAAAAAAGTTAGCCCTTACACCTATAATTATCATCTGAAATGAATGCAGCAATAAAAAAATTATACTCGTAAATTGTCAGTAAATTTTAATTAATTATGCAAAATCATGACCTTATACTATTTTAGACTGATTTTTGTACATATTTTAATTTAATATAATTAAAAAATATTTCTGTATCATTGTACTTTTGATGTCCATTCAGGGTACATTACTATGTTTTGAATTAATTCTACTACTACTTGCAAACATGGGGCATCATTTCCCAAAAAATCGAATTCGCCAAAAATATTTGCCTATTTGACATATATTTACCAAGGGAAAGGGGGTGAATTTGTTTACTTTTGTGTGTCTAGTACATACACTGCCTGTTTTAACTACTTTTAAATTTTTCCATACAATTTTTTTAAAATGTTAACCACTACACTTTCCCAAGTTGAAAATTTATTACAGTGTGTCAATTTTTTTCAGTGTTCAGCGAGTTGTGTCGATTTCGGTTGTGTGACGACTTGTTAAAGGGCAAAATGCTTACCGGAGCACCTTCATTACATTAAATAATTAGTGTTTGACCTATTATTGTTACCAATTAAAGAATTTGGTCAAGAATTTTACATCAATAACCTGTAAACTGTTTTTATTTTACACTATTATTAATTCTTAATCAAAAAATTTGCATAGAACCTCTTGTTCTTTGGATAAAACTACAGAGTTCATCACTAAAATAAAAGGAATTTTATTAAATGAAAATTTGACTATTTCAGTATTGTGTGAATAGATCATGTTTTTGGCCCAAAATTTAACTACATATTGAAAAATTGAAGTACTTTATCAGAAATGCATTTCTTTGTGAATTAAAAAAAAATCGTTTTTCCTTTAGTTAAAGACAGACGAAAATCCTAAATGATCTTCTTTTGTGAAAAGTTCATCTTCACTTCACTTTAAAAAAATCCAACAGAAATGGTTTATACCGCTCTGACTGTTTACGTTTTATTACCCCGATTTAGGATCAAAGTTATTTGCAGGCAACCTCCAGAACTGTTCTTAAATCGGGCTTCTGGTGTACTACATATGTTCAAAAATAAGAATTTGAACTAATACGTTTAATACAATGTGTATTTGATTTTATGAGAATTTTGTATGCAATACACCCTTTTTCGCGTGAATTTTGGTTACCTAGTTGTTACCTAGCATGTAAGTAAAATTCGGGACGACTGGCCAAGCTTCTAAAAAATATTTGACTACTCATCCCGAATTTCGGGACGACGAGACACTTCGATCAAAGAAACATTACAATTTTTGGAAAAACGACACAAGATACAAAAAAAATCAATGAAAAAATAAGTTACCATAAAAAATAAAAAAATTGTTTGCAAAACATTTTTTGATAGGATGCGTAGTTTTTATTTTAATCGTCAAAAATAACATAAAGAAAAATCAAATTTTTAGAAAAAAGGCACAAGGTACGAAAAAATGGATAAGCAAAAGTTGTTCACCAAGCCAAAATCGACAAATCTGTTATAATTATAATTTTTTATAGAACGCGTAGTTTTCATTTTAATCGGAAAAAATAACATAAGAATAAGAAATAAATTTGTTAGAGTATGGCACAAACTACAATAAGATGTTAATTAACAAAATTGTTCGCCTAAATTATATCCATAAATTTGCTTTGAACATGTTTTTTTTTTTTGATAGGACGCGCACTTTTCCATATTATAAAAACAATACAATGAAAATAAGTATGAAAATATGTATTTTAATAATAATTATACATTTATCGAAATGATACATTTTTCAGGATAGATGCGAATTAGGAATAATGCCAATTAAGGAACAAATATAACAATAATAATAATAATAAAATTGGATATATAATAATATAATAGAGTTGAACATAATATAGAAAAATGCGCATTTCGGAAAAATTTTAATCGAGCGCGAAGCACGAGATAAGTTATGAGAATGTGTTCGTTAAAGCCGAAGAAGCTTTGAAAAAGAGAATTCACAATCATCAAATTACAGCTGTCGATGATTTGAAATTAAAGGTCTATGCACAAATTTGGAGGAAGTATAAAGACCGAGCGCATAGCGCGAGATAAATGTATTATCGAGCGTGAAGCGCGAGATGCAACAGACGCGCGCCCTAGGCGCACTCAAACTTGCGAGCGACGCGCGCAGCGCGATGAA
>JAUELO010000085.1:7923459-7933491 GCA_032357855.1 Amphibolips quercusostensackenii | reverse complement strand
TGCTCGTCTTAGATAGAAAGAAGTAGTTAACTTGTAAATATTATAATATTGATGCTGACACATGCTCGCTTTGTAAGCTTTATCGCTGTTACATGCTTTTAGTTTAATTACTTTAGTTTTGTATGAAGAGGAGAACTAATTTACTTAAGGTTCTATCGACTTTAAGAAACACATTCTCATCCGGCCACTCGCGTTTCGCGCTGGATATTTGATTTAAAAATCACTTAAGCCTCCCGTCCCACGCTTGGTTCTGTGTACCGTATAATAGAAACTAAAAAGTTTGAAAAATTTGCCGCTTACAGCACGCGATTTGGTCGTCGCGCTTTGCGCATTTGATTTGAAATTTAATTTTCTAGCCAAAAAGATTAATTTATAATAAAAATTTCAAGAATATCAAACAAATACTACATATGGTAATGTAATTTTTAACCTGATAGTTAAATTTTTAATAAAAAAATGAATTTTCAACCAACAATATGAATTTTATATCAAAAAATTTTAATTTTTAAGAAAAAAGTTCCACTTACTATTAAGTAGTTGAAGATCTGTAACAAATTTGTAGATGCTTTTTAAGTGCATAATTTTTTTAATTGATCCTTTTTTCCATCTTGTATAGCTTGACCGCAGAATGGAATTTTTAATTATTTTTTGTGCAATTAAAATTTAAATTTTTCGATTTTCCAAAAAGATTTAAATAGTTGTTACAATGATTTTGTAGAGTGTTTGAAAAGCAACGCTTTTTTTCCTCTGATTTTTTTAATACCGTGCATTGTTTTGCTTTAAATTTACATGTTCGTTTGTTTTTCTTTGATTTTGCATATGCTGTAACTTTGGTTCTATGATTTTTATCGAATAAAATTATTGGGATGAATTGTGTTTTTTTTGCGTCCAACAAGTATCTGTAAACAGAATTTTTAAACCTTGGAAAAAAATATTCTCAATAATTCTGAAAATGCTCTAACTTTTTATATTTTTATTTAAAATGGCTGGCTAACTAACTTGAACTTTAGTTTAAGACAGTTTAATAGTATACAAAAGACCAATTATTATACATTTTATTGCAACTTGTGTCGTATTTCCATCAATTTTATTTGTTCATTTTCAATGCTATTTTTCACGATTTGAACAACAAAAAAACGCATCCTAACTTGAAGTGGTTCTAAGAAAATTTGTAGATATAATTTAGGCGAAAAATTTTGTAGTTTTTTTTTGTTGAACAAATTTTGTCTCCTGATTTTTTTTCAGCTTGTGTTGTTTGTCTAAAAATTTAAGTTTTCCATTTTTAATGCAGTTATTTACGAATAAAACAAAAACTACGCGTCGCATCAAGAAGTAAATGATAACAAATTTGTAAATATTTTTTAGGTGCATAATTTTGGTCAATCACTTTTCGTCGTATCTTGCATAGTTTGACAGCAAAATGGAATTTTTGATTATTTTTTGTAGAATCGAAATGAGAAATTTTTATTTTTCAGAAAAATTAAAAAAGTTGTATTCATGATTTTGTTGGGTGTTCAAAATGCAACGTTTTTCTGTCTTTGACCTTTTTTCATATCGTGGGTTTTTTGGCCTAAAATCTTCATTTTCATTTGCTTTTTTGGATTTTGAAAATGCTATAAGTCCGGTAATTTTAGCTTTACTAAAAAAAGTCATTAAAATATATTATTTGTCTTCTAGAGTATTACTTATAATTGTGCATATAATTTTCAAATGTTGAAAGAACTTGTCTCAAAAATTTTTCAAATGTGCTCACTTTTTGAATTTTCATCCAAAATGTCTAGTTAACGAACTTGACCTTCAGTTTTTGACACTAAAAGAGTATAAAAAAGGCCAATCTATTTGATGAATTTTTTCAAACGTTATTGTGCTTATAGACAGACAGACATACATACAGACATACAGACAGACACATTTGTAAAAACTTTTTTTTCGGGTTCAGGGCGTCTCAAAACGTGTAAATTTGACAAAAACCAGGGAGGGGGGGTCAAATTTTACACAAATCTAATACCTTCTCTGATGAGAATGTAAAAATTACCAATAGTAGCTATTTTGGCATTTTGATAACTATTTTTCCGAATTGACCTTGAAAATGCATTTTGCGAATATTTTAGAATTTGTATTGACGTGCTCTAATGAAAAGGTTCTACGTAATCAGCACCTCAAAATACGTTAGTACACTTGGTTTTAACAAAACTAGATGAAACTTTTTGCCCCCCACCGAATGATATTTCGCTTTTGGGATATAAAGAAGATTGTCCAAAATATTTCAAAACAGTTACTTAAAAGTTTAGAAAAGTCATCACAATAAAAAATTACCGAAAAGACTGAAAAGTAGAAAATAAAATATATAATTGAAAAATGTGTTAAAAAAACAAGCTTTTATTAAAATGGACATCCTACAAAGAAACAGTAATTCCCTCTAAAAATAGGGCCTGAAATAATAAACAATAATAATAATGTTGCCTAATTATATTCAGTCACATCATTATTGTTTATTATTATATATTTTATTTAGAATATGATAGGACGTTGTGGGATGTTTAGCAAAGCGACTCATTCGAAGTTCACGAAGGCACAACGTTGACTAAAAAGGTGCTCGATTGTAACACGAATCACCGGGTAATCCCATTTTTTCCACATGCTCGGCGATTAGATGAGAATCACACGAGTATTTCCACGCTTGACATCACAACGGCAGGCAAGAATTCCTCTCTTTGACGAGGAATCCGGTTGGTAGATCCAATTTATCGTGTATCCCCGCAAATCGTAGCTATATGTATTGAGGATCGAGAGGGTAGGCAAGGGCTGGAAAGGCGGATGGCATAAGCGAAAGAGAGCAGAGGGATGAGAGCAAGCGGGGTGAAATGGGTAAAATGGGGGAAAATGGGGGTGAGGTTGGAGAACGTGCGGTAGCTCGCCGAAATAGCAGTTTAGCACTGATAACACTTGGCGGACTTTTATCGATCATGTCTGGCAACAGATGGCTCACCCAATTCCCGAGGCCCCACGTTTTGTCTGGCTGGATGCCCTGATAAACGATAACTAATACGATGAGGATATTGTTTCGCGGACTTTTAGTCCGGCCTGACGTGATGTGGCATATCTCCACAAGGCGCCGTACTCTTTTTCACTTCGCCTCGTCTATATTTTCTACTCTTCAGAGTTTAGATCTTTCAGTTTCTAGAGGAAATTAACTAATATACTTTTATTGTAAATACCCGATTGAAAAAAGTCCTATTAAAATCCTGGATAAAGTCCCGCTTAAGTACTAGGCATAAGACAAATCAATACTCAAGTACCAACTTTTCTTAACAATTTTTAAAATTCCCATTGGGACAGAAGTACAGAAGTAATACATTTTATTTTTATTTTAAAAAGGATTTTTTAAGTAAAAAAGTAACAGAAAAGTTTTAATTATTTTTTTTAAATCTTGTACAAGCCCAAATAATTGTTGGGACAAAAGTGCTATAACAGGTCCATTATATTTTTTTTCAAAATTTGCACAAGTAATGATGAAATTTATGTATGTTCCAAAAAAGTACTGCTGATGTAAAACTAAAGTACCAAACAAGTTCAAAACATGTTCCCTTTTACCAGAAATTTTTTTAGGACAAAATGTAAAAAATTAAAAAAAGGTACCTTTGTCCAGAAAAAGTCCTGATGTAACAAGACATATTTTGAATTTTTCGGTACTTTAGTTCTATTTTATCAGCAATTTTTTGTCACATCAATCTCGTCAGCACTTCTAGAAATTTAAAAAAATTAATAAAATAGAAATTTTCTAATCCTTTCGTCCCAAAAATGATCCAGGGCTTAAAAAAATTCAAACAAAATCAAGTAGGACTGTGTTGGTAATTTCGTCCTAAAAAAGTCAGAAATAAAAAGTAAAAAATGAAGTGGTACTTTTTTCAATACTTTTGTCCTATAAAAGTCCCATCAGCACATATGAAAATTTTGATAAAAATGTAATCGAACCGGGATCTCAATGCGACTTTTCTTTCAATTGGGTATAATTTATCTTTTGTTTTGGATAATTAATACGTTCTGTTTTAAGATTTTTAGCCGATTTTTTAATAAATTTGAAAAATGGCTTTAGGGGTCTTTGCTGAAAAGTTTATTTTCAGTCGAAAAATTTTTAAATTGAGAACTTATATAAAAGTATTTTTTATGAAGATTTTAAAAATTCCAAATTAATGTATTAAATTTTTTTAGAATGAACAGAATCAAAAATAATATAATGTGTGGTTAGCATCAAGATTTTATTGTTTTAAAAAAAAATATTTTTACTAAAAAATTAAAAATTTTCGCCTCCTATGAGTCGCAATTTTTTAACAAATTTTCCTATTTATATAATTAAATTCTATGCATGTTGAACAAGTTTCTGGAAGTTTAATATCAGGTAATGAAACCGTTTTCTAATTAACGTTAATTTAAATTAAGCTTACGTAATTGAAAATGTGTAAAGTGAACACTAATTTTCAAGGTTTCTGTCTACGAATTTCGTTCACGTTTCATTGTGGTAAAATGAATAGCTATGACAATACACAAGTCAAATGATTGAAAACCAGAGTTGCATAATATTTTCGCTCTATAAGATAATTTGCTTAAATATTCAATATGTTAAATAATAGTTTAAAATATTTTTTATATCTTATACTCAAGTAAATTATCTTATAAGACAAAAATCATGCGGGTCTGTTTTTAAATCATTCGCATTGTGTGTTGGCATTGTTGTAGTTATTCATTTATGTAATGCTTATAAAATACACAATAAAAGTTGCAGATATAAATGTGAAAAATATTTTTTATTTAACGAATTTTTAGATACGACGAGGTAGTATGAAGAAACAAAGCTTTTAACATTGAAAAAAGCATTTTATAGAAATTTAAATGGGGTTAATTAAAGAACGATTTCAGTGATTGATACGCAGTTTGCAAAAGGGTCACCAAGCATGTGTCAGAACTCTGAAAGGCGAAAAATCAAAATGTTTTAGTAAAATATAAAAAAAATTACGATGTTTTGGGCTAATTTTGTTTGCGTTTAAAAAATGTTGATATTTTGATTCACTTTTTAGTTTATGGGCAACAAAGAGACATTTTTGATAAAAGATCTGATAGATTTACTAAATGATATTAAAGATAATAATATATTTAATTTTTAAAAGTGGAAAAAACTTGTGGGTATGCGAGCTTTTATGATTAATGTGACGTTAGTTATACGAGTAGTCATAATCGCATTCAATTTTTTTCATATCAGTACTTAGTGTCAACATTTATTTACATTTAAAATATTAATTATTTGCAGCGCACGATTAAAGAAGGTTATTCCTAGCGGGTTCGCAATATCTTCAACTAATTATTGTTGAAACTTAGCAAATTTAAAAATATAATAAATTATCTGCGCGTGCATTAATTTTTGGTGTGCTCTGTATTATGTACATCGTCATAACGGCTATTCATTTCAATTAAATAAATTTTCAAATGGGCATTTTCAAAAACTTGTAAATGAGCTGTGAGTACCTTAAATCAACAAACACACTCCACGTCTGGTAGAACGGCATCTGGTTTATGAGATTTCTAGAACTGCTGACCTATGCCACTTCTCAGCTCGCGGGGCGAGAGATGGTCGCCGCTCATGCTTGAAAAACACCAGCAGCATGGAGAAAAGGCGCAGTGCACTGGTACTCACGTACGGACAATGCGTGATATTAGGAACTGTTTCACACGGCCCTGACTGCTTAATTTTGGAGGGCACCGATTGAGGAGCCCTATTATTAGGGCATAATATTAAGATCTTCATATTGTCACTATTTCTTACATTTTATGGAGAAAACTGCAGATCCAAAATCTTGTATTCAGTACTAGAAGTCTTTCAATTCATTTTCAAATACTGGAAATTGAATTTGAAGGAAGTAAGAAACTGTTTTATAAATTAGCGTTGATCAGTATGAAAGGAAGTAGAAGTACAGAGTTAGTCAGCATGAGAAATAGCAAGATTGTAGTGCTATATGATACGGACGGGATACTGTATGCTTTGAGAGACTATTTCAAGGAATTACTAGTAGTTGAAGCTATATGGCAACACAACTGCGGCATAGAACCCAATTCTTTGAAAAATCCGGTTGAGAGAGTCTGTTCTTCTGAGGTGAGGGACATAATTAAGAACTTAAAGAATTGTAAGGCTGCTGGTGTAGACAGTGTTAACGCTGTAATGCCTAAATACGTTGGAGACTACATAATTCACACTTTGTGCAAGTTGATAAATTTATTTATAATATTATGCAACGCGTTAGGCAAGAATGTGTTATGTCCTATTTACATTTTGTGCGAGTTGATAAATTTATGTATAATATTATGCGAGGCGTTAGGCAAGATTGCGTTATATCCTCATGGCTATTTTTTATTTTCATGGACAAGTGTTAAAGAATGGCCCTTCTCGGCGAAAAAAAGGTGTGAATATCGGTAACGTGAGGGTGCGTGGGTTAGTGTTTGCAGATAATAAGGTTGTTATGGCAGAGTCAATCGAAGACTTGCAAAAAATGTTAAGCAAACTGAATGAAAGTATGAAGAACATGGATCTAAAAATTAACGTAAACAAAATAAAAAAATTTTGTTTGAAGGAAAGGGTCAAAAAATAGTATAATAGTATGCAACATTATTATAAACGATGAGAGAATAGAAAAAGTTGATAAGTACGCATGTTTCGGTAGTCTATTCACTAATGACGGAAAGATAGATGGAGAATTAGGTAGGCCTATAAATGAGAATAAGAAGTTTAATAGTAGAGCAGGATCCATTATCAGAAGTTCAAATATACCAGATAAAGCTAAAACAACAATATATAATTCTATATTTACAGCTACTGTACTGTAGGGTAGCGAGACTTGGACCTTTCAAGAAGAGGATAAGAGTATATTTAAAAATTGCACCAATAGGGATATTTTAGCAACTAAATTTTGAAAAAATCAATAAAATAATTCAGGAAGCTTAATTAATAATAACAAGAAAGCGGCAGGAAGCGACTGGGAGTCTGGAACATAACAACACAAATAATTCGGTAATTTTACAGGGATCCTAATTTCTAAAACTTAGAGATAATAATGATACAAGGTATTTAAATTAATATTAAGCATATAAAGACGCTGTTTTTATGCACCCTTAATCGTAGCCGTTCAGCAAAAAATAAATTAGGTACTGTCAACTGAGGTAATTACAGATCAAAAGTCAGGAATTTTTCAGATGACAGCTTCGAAAAAATCAAAAAATGTACTCAATTTTTCTTGGTACTGTATGTAACTGTTGTTACGAATCTTCTGGAAATATCCTAAAAATGTAAAAAAAATCTTCTTCGAAGTTAATTATAATCACAGTTTAATTCATGCTTACACTCCTGATGGGGTAATGATGGATCAAAATTTTGTTTGTTAATAAAAATATGTAACATTTTTTTCTTGAGTCCAAATCATATAGAAATCTTTGTTTAGGCACTACAGAGTATCAAAATAAAAATAATTAGACTTCAAACAATACCTCGATATGTTTAGAAAAAATACATTTTTGCAAGTTATAAGTAGAAGAAACATTTGAAAATTTGTATTTTATAATTCCAATATTTTTTTTAGTAGGTCAATATAATTTATAATATAGTTTTTCGTTAAGTTACCGTCCAAATTGTTAAATTTCCAACAAGTGTCGTACCTTTTCAGGCTATTACACTTATCTACAGGGTGTCCCAGACTGTAGTGTCCGGACTTATATAGCTGTATACAAATTTCAAATATGAGTCGAAAATTCCTTTTCCAAAAATCAGTTGAAGTTTTAGTTTTTGAGTTATGAAGTATTTAAGCTGGACCAATCAGGAGCGCAATACGCGTACATGAGCGGGAGTCCAACGTAGTGTTGCGACTGTCGCGAACCACATAATAAAATACTTATTTTTCTAAAGAAAAATTTCTTAAATAAAATTATTTTGCTGCTTTTTTCTGCACCAAAATACTAGTTAAATTCCAACCTAAAATCTTAAATCTGTATTTTCTACAAAAAGTCACTTTCATAAGGTTTTTTTTCACTTAGCTTTTTGCCTTACGATCAGAAACAATATTGTTTTAAATTGTTATAATTTATTTATGAAGATTCATATAACTTTCTTCTTTTCATAGAACTTTCAATGAAAAATCGTCTGTCACAGTGCGATACTGTCACGCTCAATCAAAATCATTCTTGAATGATTTACTCGGATTTGGTTAACTTTTTTAATCAAACTCATATTCTTTCAAATAAACAACTCAATATCTCGGTAGTAAGTATCTATTTTTGTGTTTAAACTAAAAATTGCACTTTTTTCCGGTTACTTAGAGACCAAGAAAAACTTATTGCGAACCGAAAAAAAACCGGGAATTTTTTCTTTAGATTTTAGCGACCAACCCTTAGTGCCCTCAAGAGAGCTACATAGTTGAAAAAAAATTTCACAACATAAAATTGCCTGGAATAAAAGTAGAGATATACAACGTCATGCAGTAGCCCACCATAGACACTTTCTCTCGGTGTACTTTATACAATTTTAGATTTAGGTTTTAACTGTCCAAAAAATTTAGATACCTCAATTTTTGTATAGATTTTAGTGAAAATATCAACAGAAAAAAAATCTACAAAAAATGGGACAAAATGCATGCTGCAGACGAAGGGTTTGCCTATACTGATACAGAGTTTTGAAATTTTCAGTTGATTAGCATTCACTTCCTGGCGAGTGAAAGGCGAGTACCATCATCTTCGATCATTTCAGAATACTCAACTTTGAACGACTGTTTATCTCTGAAAATTGATTACAAAAAACCTACGAAAAATATATGAATATCTTTTATCTTTTCTGTGTACAGTGGTACAATTTATAGTCAAAAATAATAATTTGTTATTAAGTTAATAACACAAAAATAGGGAGGTGTCATCTCCGAAACTAAAGAACGTAGAAGATAATGAATTCTTGAAACAAATTACAAATTTTTGGGCTTCTGAAAATGGTGTATGTAGTGTCAATGAACAAAAAGTTACACTTAAATGTTTAAACAATTATTTCCTTCTTGGAAAAATACAAAGGGCTTTACGATAATTAACGGAAGTGCACCTACAATAGAAGTGAGTGTGACTGAAAGACGTAGTTGTAGGAGTAGTAGTAGCGCAGGCAACTTCTCCATCTGTGAGTGCAGGTACTTCAATAATACGAAATCTCTTTGTATTTTCCGAAGAAGAAAATAATTTTTCAAACATATGAGTGTAACTTTTTACTCAAAAACTGTATCAAGCCTCACAGACCAGTCTCTATGTGACCCTATGTGCAGCCTATGTGTGTTACCTGTGTGTGTTACCCTATGCAGAGTATGGCTGGATCACCCCAACTTTTGGCCGAACGGAAAGCTCCGTTACCTTGCTACCATAATACGTTTGCTTGATGGGATAAGTATCCCATTAATAAAAGTTTTTAAAAATTAAAATCGAAGGATAATGTGTTTGTGCTGCAAGAGGAATATAAAACCCTTGAAACACACTAAACTCTTGATTTTTTAAGAGTTCAGTTGGCCATGAAAATACAACCACAAATTACATTAATATAAAAAATTATTTTCCAGTCGGACTCCATGAAAAACTTCAAAGCACTTGATTTTCATTATCTTAATTTATATTTTCTTCAATTTTACATGTTATTATTCCAGATTTCACAAGAAAAACTTTTATTGATAACGAATCATTCGATGCTACAGGGTTCTACATTGTATTATGACAGCCGTTCCAGTATAGCTGAATAATGCAAACTCTGATATGAAAGGTTCAGGTCTACAAGTCTATAACTTAGAAATAATATTTAGAATACTTTACGGATGAAATATTCTGGGCCTAGCTATAATACGTAATAATAATGTTATATATAAAATAGCCAATCCGTATGGTACTAGCTGCACGGAGAGCCATGGAAGGCTATTCTGGCCATCCAGATGTGCAGACCTACTTTATTGGAGGGTCAAGTATAGGACAGCCCTC
>JAUELO010000085.1:7793963-7805541 GCA_032357855.1 Amphibolips quercusostensackenii | reverse complement strand
CTCGAGATCGAATTCACAGCTAGTTGTTAAAATATTAACTGGTTTGTTGAATACTCGTCTTCTTGGATAGAAAATTCATCCTTTTAGATTGAAGACAGCCGTATAAAAAATTGGCCTTTTTAGCATGAAAATGCAGCTATTTTTGTGAAAATTAAACTGTTTTTATTTAAAGTTTAATCTTCTTTCTTTAAAAATTCGTCCTTTCCGACTAAAAATGTAACCTTTTTTTGTAGAAGAGGCTTAGTTGAAAATTAATCTTTCTTGGTTAAAAATTCGACTATCTTCTAAAACATTTGAAGTTTTGTCATGAAGATTCAACTATTTGATTAAAAATGCAACTGTTTTTGGAAGAGGTTTAATTTTTTTTTATTTTACCATTTGGTTGATCATTCATCTTTTTAGGTTGAAAACTGAACTATTTGGTTGAAAATTCATCTTTCTTGGTTAAAAATGTAGCTGTATCCTAAAAAATTCGTCTTTTGGCTTGAAGATTCGACTATTTGGTTAGAAATAAAAATACTGTTGTTGAAGTTAATTCTTTTTTGTTTGAAAACTCAACAATGTGATTAAAAATTCATCTCTTACACTTGAAAGTTCAACTATTCTGTTGTAAATGAAACTCCTTGATCTAAAATCAATTTGTTTGTTGTAAATTCAAATATTTGGTTGAAAACCATCTTTCTTGGATGAAAATTTATTATTTCGGGTGTAAAATTTAACTGTTTTTTAAAACATTCGACTTTTTAGCTTGAAATGCCAATTATTTCGTCGAAAACTCATCTCTTTAGGTAGTAAATTAATCTTTTTTGTTTAAAAATTCAACTATTTTTTTGCAAATATAATATATGTTGACTTGAAATCTTAATCATTGCATATTGAGACATATAAAGTAAAAAAAAAATCGGTGACTTTTCATTTTTCGAAAGCAATGAGAAATTGAATTAAGCTTTCCTTATTACACTGATAGGGGAAATCGATATCGAGTTAATCATATGGCTATAAAAACCAATAATTATAACTGCTTACTAGAATTTAATTACGCCGTAATCATAGATCGATTAATTTTTACACTTATGCAAACACGTAGGAAGTTTAGCGAAAAAAATGTGGGTCATTAGGTCGTTGCTGTAGATGTAATGATTTGCATAATCAGTTGTGTTGTGTTCATTGAATATTTGTAATAAATATTTATGCCAGTTCATGACTCTTTATTTTGTTAGTATTACGATTATTGTTTTCTTGTATGTGCTAGAAGTTCAATTATATTTTGCATTAGTGTATATCACTGCAGAAAAAATTACCTTGAATCAATAAATAATTATTTTTCAAACAATATTCCCAAATAAACTTTTTCATGATTTCATTTTCTATTTTCTAGGATAACTTCATTTATCTCCAAAAAATAGACTTGATGGTAATGAAAAACCCACAGTAATTAACAATTATAATTTTTATTAAGAATTTTTAGGATACCTATATCGGAGCGTTTTGTTACAAAAATAAATACTTTTTACAACCCAAATGGTAACAAAAACAAATTTAAAAGCAATTCTTCAATCAGGATATTATGAAAAAAATAATGACGACACCCATTTCTAAACAATTTATAAACAAATTTCGGCATTTTGGTAGAAAAAGAAAATTTTTTCTGAATAATTTTCTGAGATTATCTTTAGTCACTATGGTACAAATGAATCAAATTTGTTAATAACAATTGCTATTATTTTTTTATATTTGTTCATTACAGAGTGCACTTCGTCACTATCATTATTTTAATAATTCTGAAGAATTCTAGTTCAGCAAAAAATGTTTCTTATTCAAGTGAATTCCAAAAATTTCATCGAGAGTTAAAACCATTTTTGAGAATTTCAAAAAATTAAATTTATTTTTTTAATTCAGGACGAATTTATAAGAATTCAGAGTGAATTTCAAATGAGTTAAAAAAATCTAAAATATTCCAAGAATTCAAAGGAATTCAAGAGAATGACTAAATTCCTATATGTAAATACTTGAAAAAATATAATTGAATAAAATTTTAAAAATCCAGAAATTTACATCAAATTGAGTGAAATTGGAGTGAAAAGAATTCAGGGCGAATTTAACCAAATTAAAGTGAGTTAAAAATATAAAAAAAACCGAACGAATTAAATAAAATTCGAGTGAATTTAGAGAAATTAAAGGTAATAAAAACGAATTCGATAAAATTGATAAAAAATAAAGTGTATTGGAATAGTTCAAAAATTCCAAAATATTCCACTGATTTCAGTAACATTAGAGTAAATTTAGAATATTTTCAGGGAATTCAAAAGAATGTGATAAAACGCCTGAGAATTCAAGGTGAGTTTAAAAGACTTCAGGGTGAATTAAAAAAATTTAAGCAAATTTTTCAAATCCATTTAATTCGTCAAAATTTTGTGATTTTATAAGAAATCAAGTGAATTTAAAAGACTTCAGCGAGAGTTAAAAGCATTAAGAGAATTCCAAAGAATTAAAAATATCTAACATATTCCATTGATTTTAGTAAAATTGAAGTGATTTTAGAGGAATTCAAGAGAATCCGATGAAACTGATCAGAAATAAAGATAAATTAAAAATAATTGAAGTGAAGAAGCAACATTTTTTGAAACCAAGAAAAATGTTATTGAATTCATTTTCAGCAAAGAAAAAAGGAATTACCAACAAAATAGTTCAATTTTCAATTAAAGTGTTGAACCTTCGACAAAAAAAAAAGAATTCTCAACAAAAGGTATAAAAGTTGATATTTTCACAAAGAGAATATTTTAATTTACAATCAAAAACAGTTCAGTGAACCAAAAAATATAAATTATCAACAAATTAGTTGAATTTAAATTCAAAATAAAAAATAATAAAAAATCTCATGCAAAATATTAGATTTTCATTACATCTAGATGGATTTCCTTTTCAACCCGAAAATATGAATTTTCTATCAAAATAGTTGAATTTTTAATCCAAAAAGAAGGAGTATTAGACTAAGCAAATGAATTTTCAAATATAAAAAATTTCCAAGCAAAAACGGAATAGTCACATTTTCAGTTAAAAAAATTAACTTTTAACTAAAAGAAAACGAATTTTCAATAAATTAGTTTAATTTTCAACCAAAGTAATGTATTTTTTACCAAAAAGTTAAAGGTTCTACTAATGAGATTTCTTTTCTATCAAAAAGACGAATTTTCAACAAAATATTTGAATTTTCACATAAAACAGATAAATTTTCAACTTAACATAAAATATTTAAATTTTCAGTGAAAAAACTAATATGCAAACAAAGAAATGAATTTTTACCAAAAGCTCAATTTTCAACGAAGATTAATTTTCGATAAAAAAATTAATTTTTAACAAAAGACATGAATTTTCAACCAAATATTTGAAATTTATCAAGAAAATTTCAATCTGTTGGTTGAATTTTTAACCAAAGAAATGAATTTTTAACTAAAAAGATAAATTAGTCAACAACAAGATTAATACTCTACCAAAAAAGACGAATTTTCAACGAAATGCAAGAATTTTCAAACAAATAGTTGAATTTTCAATTGAACAAGATATTTTTAATCAAACATCGAGTTGTTAAATTTTCAGTTAAAAAATAATACAAAACAAAAATTCGACAAAACATTTAAATTTTGAACGAAAAATAGGGTTTTCAACTAAAATGCTGAATCATATTACCGAAAAGTTTGTTTTTAGACACACAAAATAAATTTTCAACGAAATAGTTAAATTTTCAGTGAAAAAAATTAGCATTTTTACCAAAAAGATCAATTTTGAACCAAGATTAATTTTCCATAAAAAAGATTAATTTTTGACAAAATACATGAATTTTCAGCCAAAAAACGATTTTTCAACGAAATGCAGGAATTTTCAACTAAATAGTTGAATTTTCAACTGAAGAATATGTATTTTTAATCAAACATGGAATTGTTCAATTTTCACTGAAAAAATAATTTTTCAAAACAAACAAATAATTTTTAACAAAACATTTAAATTTTGAACGAGAAATGGGAGTTTCAACTAAAATGTTGAATCATAATACCGAATTCATTTTCAACCAAATAAAATAAATTTTCATCGAGATAAATAAATTTTTAACCACATAGATGATTTTTGAACAAGAATATTAAATTCCTATCGAAAAAGATCAATTTCCCACAAAAAATTGATTAGTTATACTTTCAGTTAAAAAAAATAATTTTCAATAAAAAACTTAATTAATAACAAAAAATGAATTTTCAACTAAAAAGATCAATTTTCAAACAGATTAATTTTCCACCATAAAAGATTAATAAAAAAAAATACAAACAAAATACACAAATTTTCAAACAAATATTTGAAATTTTTGAAGGGATTTTCAATCTTAGTTAAATTTTCAACCAAAGAAATGAATTATCAATTTAAAAGAACAAAAGACGAATTTCGAGCAACATTGATTTTTGATCCGAATAGTTAAATTATTATCTGAAGAAGATAAATTTTGAATCAAACATGAAACTGTTGAATTTTCAGTTAAAAATAATTTTTCAAAAATCAACAAAACAATTAAATTTTAATTAATAAAGGGTTTTCAACTAAAATGGTGAATCATATAATCAAAAAATTAATTTTTAACCGAATAGAATAAATTTTTAACAATTTAGTTAAATTTTTAACCAAATAAATGATGCTCTAAACAAGAAGATTAAACTTCTATCAAAGAAGATAAATTTCACCCAAAAAAATGGATTAGTTAAATTTTCAATTGAAAAAATTCATTTTCAATAAAAAAAACTAATTTGCAACCGAAGAAATGAATTTTTAACCAAAAAGATACATTTTCAACTAAGACAATCAAATTTTAACAAAATACATTAATTTTCAACTAAAGAAATGAATTATCAACCTAAAAGAACAAAAGGCGAGTTTCCAACAAACTATAAGTATTTTTAACGAAATAGTAGAATTTTGATCTGAAGAAGATTCATTTTTAACCAAACCTGGAATTGTTAAATTTTCATTTAAAAAATTATTTTTTAACAAAGAAATAATAATTTTCAAAAAAAAGTTAAATTTGTAATTAAAAAAGGGTTTCCATTTAAAATTATAAATCATATGACCAAGAAATGAAGATGATGAAGAATTTCCAACCAAAAAGAATAAATCTTTAGCAAAGATGTTGAATTTACACAAAAAAAAAAAAATTATTTACTTTAACTTCGATTTTTAAATTCCCTGACTTTCTGGAATTTTCTGACCTATAGCCACCCTACATTTTTAAGACTTCTAGTATGAAATTATTTAATTATTGTAAGCTCTGTAATATGAAGGTCTTGATTTTTAAATATTTAGTTTTGAAAATCTTTAATTTTAAAAGCTGAATATAAAATTGCACAATACTAAAAGTTTCAATTTGAAATTGTTTAGTCTTTAATCCTTTAATTTGAAATGATTCAAGTCCGCTAAAAAAAAAAATTGATTAAAAAATTTGACTTTAAATTTGACTTGAAAGATTTTCTCTCAATATTTGCAATTTTGCAACGGTAAATTCTGGAGTTCATTGATACTTGTGAAACTTCGAGCAAACTTTCTTTAACACGATTCATCAGCTGAAGTACGACATATCAAGCAAGAGCGTGAAACAATCGAGTCTGATGACAGCAAACGGCATCGCGATTGTATTATTAATTGAACTACTTGCAAGAGCATTGACGTTACACCGGAGAAATTTCTAGAAGAAATGCATCAGGTGACTTCTTACGTTCCGTCTGCGGTTTCTGATCGTAACTTTCGTCTGCCTCTTTCAAACAATTTCATTTTTTATAGCATCCAGAGAAATTGCTTAGAAATTGTCCTTGAATTTATTTTACTTTGTTTTATAATATCTTTGATGAACAATTGCAATACAATAAAAATAATTAGGCTTGTTAACAAATAATTGGGTAATTGTTTACTTTCATGACTTTTCCGAATTTCGGATGCAAAACCTTCTATCTGATCCAGAATTAACAAAATGTTTCTGTTTTTTTTCCACGGAATTAAAGTCACTTTTACTCACTTTTATAAATTTGTTACAACATTTTTATTTTCCTGAAAAGACACAAAAATAATCAAAAAAGTTTTCTAACATTTTTTTTCTCTTTTCAATCCAAATTTCTGAACGAAACAATATAAGAAGAAATGTGTTATATTGAAATAGATATGAATCAATCATAAATTTCATCATTCTTAAATATTAATAAATTTGAATTATTTTCACGCATTTCTCTAAGTTTTTACTTATCTAAAATATTATAATAGTGAAAATTAAACATTGCTATAATTAAAATTAAAATTAGGCAGTATCTATGTGTGCCGAAAAAATGGTTCTTTCCATTTAATTATATTCACTTTATACTCACATTTATAAATTTTTCACAAACGCATTTGTATTTTTCTGAAGTCACAAAAATAATCAAAATTTTTTTCTTTCTCTTAATCAAATTTCCGAACGAAAAAACACAAGAAGAAATGTTAGAAGAAACATTAGAATATTAATAATAAAAAATTTAAATGATTAACATTAAAATTAGGGAATGCCTATATGTACAAAAACATGGGGATTTTCATGGAATTATATTTACTTTATACTCACTGTTATAAATATTTTAAATAAATATTTGTATTATTCTGTCAAAAGCAACAAAAAACAATGAAAAATTTTTTACTACATTTAAGAAAAATCAAATTCTTACGTATCCTAGTTCACTTGATTCGAACCTGAAGTTCGAATTTCGAAATTATTATTATATTATATACATTTTCTTCCTAACCTCAAAAAACACATTTTCGTACATTACACAGCCCCAAAAAAAGTAGGAGTTTCGACGGACCAGACTAATTAATTCTTGTGTATTATTGGGTCGCTGAATCCGAATCCGAGGTTAGCTCTTGTTTTCTTCCTAGCTTCAAAAAAAAAAATGTTTTCATAAATTTTTCCGGTTAGAAAGTAAACAAGAGGTAATTTCTAAATTCCGACTTCGGATTCAGATTCAGCGACCCAAAGTACGTAAGAATTGACAAGTCTGGTTCTTCGGAACTCCCACTTTTTTGTGGGTCTGTGAAATATACGAAAAAAGTGTTTTTTTTTACTTTTGGAAATTTTGAGGTTAGAAAAAAAAACCGGAAGTAATTTCGAAATTCAGATTTCGGTTTGGTATTCAGCGACACAAAATGCGTAAGAATTGACTAGTTCGGTTCGTCCGAACTCCGACTTTTTTTTGTGGAACTGTGTTATCGATCAAAGATATCATTAACATTGAATATTAATATATTTGAATATTTTAATGAATTTCAGTAATTCCTAAATAATTTTAATATTTAGCAGTTAATTTTTGAATTTACTCACTTTGATAAATTTTTCACAAAAAAATGTGTATTTTTCTAAAAATACACAAGAATAATTTTAAAAAATTTCTTATTACAATTTGCTTTCAAATCAAAATTTTGAAGAAACAATATAAGAAAAAAAAGTATCATACTGAAATTAAATATTAATCAAGCAAATTTTTTATTAATATTAAATATTAATATATTTAAATTATTTTAATGAATTTCAATAATTGCTGAATAATTTTAATATTTAGCAGTTGATTCATTTGTGAATTTACAAACTTTGACAAATTCATTACAAAAAAACTTGTATTTTTCTAAAAATACGCAAAAATAATTTTGAACAAATTTTTAAAACAATTTATTTTTAAATTAAATTTTTGAAAGAAACAATATAAGAAAAAAAATTATTGTATTGAAAAATTAAAATATGAATTGATCACAGGTTTCATTAATGTTATATATTAATGGATTTGAATTATTTTAATGAATCCCACTAATTGTTGATAATTTTAATATTTAACATTTTATTTTCGAAAATATTAGAAAAGCAATTTTCAGAAATTGCTATAATTAACACTAAAATTAGTCAATATCTATGTGTACCGGAAAATTCAGCTGATTGTGCGGACATTTCGTTGAGATAGTCCCTTTTCCAAGTCAAAATATTCGTACTGAAAAACTCGAGCTATTCGTATCAAAATGTCTGTACAAGCAGCCACGGCTTAAAAATCATATGTCAAATAAATATATAAATATAAAATATATGTTTATAAAATGAAAAAAAAATTGTCATGGTAATTTTTCGAGCTGAAAAGGGGACGGAACAAGTTCTGTCACACCCTACCCCTTTTCCATCTCGAAAGAGTACATTTGAAATTTATAAATTGAACTATATGAATTCCGAGAGTATTTTGGGTCGCTAAATCCAAATCCGAAGTCGGAATTTAGAAATTACCTCTTGCTCACTTTCTAACCTGAAAAATTTATGAAAAAATTTTTTTTTGAAGTTAGGAAGAAAACAAGAGCTAACTCCGGATTCGCATTCAACGACCCAATAATACACAAGAATTTATTATTATATATTAACTATATAAATCTACGAAATTGCTATTTTTAGAAATTTGATTACAATTTTTTTTTAATTGACCTTTTTCACATGAAATCAATTTCTAGTTTAGATTATATTTAGACTAGCATTTCCTAAACTTTCAATTATTATATTTTTTAATTTCAAGGCATCTAGTAGGAGTACTTTTCTCTAATTAAAGAATTTCAAATTTAAAATTTTTTTACTAAAATTCCATTGTATTTTTGTTTAAATTTCTTTAATTGCTTGTAGATTCATGTCTCAAAAAAGTCCTGGTAAAATAAGATTAAGATAGCAAGATATCAAAATTTTGCTGGGACAAATATGCAGAAAAATTTATATAATTTTTTTTTTTTAATTTCGAAAGGTGCTTGCAGATTTTTATTTCGGGAAATTGCTTTAATTATTTGAAAACGAACAAGTCCGAATTTGGATTTTCCAAATGCCAGTTTTTGCATGACTTTCAAATTTGATTGCTTTCGAAATTCAAACGCTTTCTGCTTGTATTTTTTTTAAATAGAATATTCTAAATTTTTGTAATTTTAATACAGAAAGCATTACGCTTTCGATTAAAAAAAAAAAAAAAAATCACAATGCAATTAAATGATTTCGGTTCAGATTATTCTTAAATTAAAATATAGATCTTTGTTCTCAAATATTGAAATAAGTGCCCGTAAAATATTAATATTCACTTTAAATATACTGATTTGAATATAGTGATTGAATAAATCGCCTAGAAGAAGTTTTGTGACTAAATGTGACACAAGTACTTAATTGATGTCTATCACGTTCATTAATTATCACCTTTAATAATTAATAGGATACAACGGATTGTGTATGATACAAAAATATTGCTACCGTCTAGACATAACAAGTTATTCTATCTAGGTAATCAAGAGACTATTTTTTCAACAAGCCTTGACGATAAAAATCAGAAAAATACATCAAGTTTCCTCTTAATTGAATTAATGATACTTGCTTTAAAAATTATAAATACGTATCTACTTATTTACATACTGTGTTGTTTTTCAAATATTTTAAGTGATTCAAACTTTTCCACAAAGAAGACAAACTACAAAAATAATTTTATAAACAAAAATTCGCCTTTAAGTAAAATTGGTCTTGAGATTTCAGAAAGTTTGAAATTCTTTTCAAAGTGCAATAGATCTACAAATGATGCAGTTTAATTCACAATAAAAAAAAAAAAGTAATGAGACTAAAAATACAAGTAGATATCACTTAGAAAATCAATAGAAATCGTAGAAGCGAAATAAAAAGCCTTAAAGGTCGAAGAGAAGGATAATCAGGAAATCAGTTGTAGCTGAATAATGATAGGCAGGTATTACGTAAAGATCATAACTCATTTATTGAACATGACATAAAAATCACGATACATAATGGTGATAAACCGAGGGCTATTTTCAAGCATCAAAAACTGTAGGTATATTATTATTCGTTTATTATCCTCGTATAATATCTCATGGGATTATTTATCAAACGCTAACAGATTATTTTAATATACAATAATCTACCTTATACGCATGGAATGTGCACCCCACTTTTTCTCACCCTCTCGATTTCTAATTTTGAGCAAAATATTTTGCTTTTCAAAAATCAATCATCAAAGCTACTAAAATATTTCACAAGTTTGGAGACCGTAAAAAATATTTCATTTTCGAATAGTGCTCCACAAATCATATCACTATTTTTTGCGGTAAGCCGGATTGTCGTTTCAAAGCGCAATGTATAAATTATAAATCGAGAGAAACGAGTCAAGCGGGGCTTTTGTATAATAATATCCTATTCGTCGAAAAATAAATAACTACGAATTAAAAGTGGAAAAAGTTCGACGGAACTCAAAATTTCACTGAATCGCTTCGAGTTCCGCGACTTTAGAATATTCCTGGGCTTTTGGCAGTGATATTCAATTGCCATGGATGAGGAGAAAACTCTGCGGTCAATTAATAGATTTTTATATACATAAGGCGAGAAAATAATATATTATGAAAAAATAGCAAAGAAAAAAAAATTCGATGTTCATGATACTCAAAAATGCAATCGTTCAGTAGAAATGCCTTCCTGTTTCTCCTCAGCCAGGCTCTAAAATTCAGCTCAAAATGTCCCGAGAGAGGTATCACGAATCGTAATAGAAAAAAATAGTTTTCGAATAAATTAGAGCAATCCACTCTGGAACAAAAAATATCCGAGGAGACCTTGTAAAAATTTGTTTCGTCTGTGCGAATTTTTCACTTTACAAAAACATGATCAATTTGGAAAACAGTCTACTCTAGATCAAAAAGGGTTTTTCGAAAAAATTTTACAATCGGCCTACTCTGTTGAAATTTTTTGTTTCAGCACATAGTGCTGAGCATATAAATTTGTATAAAATTATAATATTATCAAGCACGTGAAGTTATTCAATTTCAAATAAATTTGCAATACTCCATTGCACGTCAATTTTACTTTGAAAAATGAAGACAGTACTTGAATTAAAATTACAATTTATGTATAATCACAAAGACAAAGTCGCGCTTCTGATAAATGACGAATTAAATGCGAATAACTTCACGTACGCGCTTTAAATAAATTTCAACAGTGTAACCCGGTCTCCTCTTTTTTACAGTCCTCAAGTGATGTCGGTAATAAATAGATTGATCTTTTCAATCTCTCACTAACTATAGTAACACTGCTTAATCAAGTCAGTACAAATTTTTCGACGAGATTCGGGATCGATTTTACGCTTACAATTAGAAAAAATAATTCTTAGAATTACAAAATATTCGTTAAAACCAGCCATCATTTCTTTGATCAAGAAAGTGTTGATTCAAAGAATCATTTTCTTTGATTCTAAAAAAAGAAATCTCTCATTACCGAGGAAAAGACATCTACTTCTTACTCTACAAAGAAACTAATTTTTTATCTTCCAACAATTATTTTCGGTCCACAAATCTCGTCCAGCACCACGTTTCCTATACATCCAATTGGCTAGAATAATTTTTTTTCGTTTAAAGCAGTCTTAAAAGCGGCAACTTGGAAACTATCTTCGATATACCACGACACGTCCACGCGCCATTTTTCAATCCGATGTTTTCTCTCTCCTAAACCCCAAAAATCATTTCTTACTCTAAT
>JAUELO010000085.1:7755202-7769275 GCA_032357855.1 Amphibolips quercusostensackenii | reverse complement strand
TTTTAGTTGAAAATTAATTTCCTAAACTGAAAATTAAACTGATTAATTTTTGGCTGTGATTTAATTGTTTTTAGTTACAAACCTAACTATTCCTTTAAACGAATTTACTTATTTTTAGTTAAAAATTAATTTTCTTAACTGAAAATTAAACTGATCCATTTTCGACTGTAAATTGATCATTTTTAGTTCAAAATGAAACTATTTGGATAAAAGCTAAGCTACTTTTAAAAAATTCATTTTCTTGGTTGAAGATTAAATAATTTATTTGGAAAATTGATCGTTTTTAGTTGAAAAAGTCAACAATTTTGTTGAAAATTTCTGTATTATGTTGTAAATTCCACTTGTTGGAAGAAAATTAATCTTCTTGATTGAAAATTTAATCACTTGGTTGAAAGTTAAACTAATTAGTTAAAAATCATTTTATTATGTAGTTGAAGATCCATCTGTTTGGTTAAAAATTTAACTTTTTTTTTTAAATTTTTGTCTTCAAAATTAATTTTTTTAACTGCAAGGTTGACTATTTTATTTGTGGTTGTGAAATTGATCATTCTTAGTGTAAAATTCAACTATTTAGCTTAAAAACTCAACTGTTTTCTTGAAACCTCGACTTTTTGGGTTCAAGATTCTATTATTTTCGTCAAAAATTCAACTATTTGATTGAAAATTAACTTTTTGGTTGAAAATTAACTTTTTGGTTGAAAATTAACTTTTTAGGGTTGAAAAGTAAGTTTTTAGGGTTGAAAATTCAACTTTTTGCTAGAGAACTCGCCTTTTTAGTTTAGAAATTCAACAATTTGGTTAAAAAATGTATCTCTTGACTTAAAAACCTTCAAAGGTAAAAGCTGAACTACTTTGTTAAAAAATCATTTTATTGCTTGAAGATTGAACTCTTTTTTTGAAAATTCTTTCTGTTTTTGTTAACATTTTTTTTTTCAACTAAAAAACTATTCCAGTATTGGTTGAAAAATGATGTATTTTGTTATATATTTTAATTGCTTGGTACAAAATTAAACTTCTTGATTAAAAATTGAATTGCGTGGTTTAAACATAAAATACTTTGTTAAAAAAATAATTTTATTAGTTGAAGAACTCTTTGCTTTAAAATTTAACTAATGTGTTGAAAAAGCGAATTTTTTTGATTAAAAGCCAATATTTTAATCGCAAATTTAACTATTCCATTTTTGGTTGATACTGGAGCGTTTTTAGTTTAAAATTCAACTATTTAATTTAAAAAATCAAATTTTTTATTTAAAATTCTATTATTTTCTTCGAAAATTCATCTATTTGGTTGATAATTCACTTTTTTTTTTTTGAAAATTTAACTTTGTTCTAGAGAATTGGAAATTCATCTCTTTTGATAAAAAAAGTTATCTTTTCTGGTAAAAACCTGCTTTTGTTGGAAATTCGTCTTTTTCCGGTTGAATTGAACTAATTTTTAATTTTATATTAGAATATTTTTCTGGTTGGAATATCAACTATTATATTTTTCTTTGAGAATTCATCTTTTTTATTAAACATTCAACTACTTGGTTAAAAGTTGAACTTCTTTGTTAAAAATTAATTTTGTTGAGTCATCATTTTAGTTGAAAATGTGACTAATTTGCTGAAAAATGAATTATTTTTCTTCCTCATAGAGGAAGCTTTGTAATCGTAACATTTTCGAAATTTTTTTAAATTCATTTAATTGAACGTTTTTCAATTTAAAACTGTCTAATACAATTTTCTAAGCAAATTTCCGGATATGTGCGTGTGTGTGGGTGTCACACTTTTTTGTGAACACGATAACTTGAAAACGGTTGCAGATAAATTGATGAAATTTGGAGTTCTTTTTTCATCGCTAATATTTTGTAACTGACAAAAGGATTTCTTAAAATATGAATTACATTTTTTTTATCACTTTATAATACTTTGAAAATCGGTTTTTTATAGTAAAACTTTTTTCTTTAGCGTAATTCAAAGTTCATGCAAAAACATAAAAGATTCCTTGGTTCGAGACGAATCGATTGCCGTATGATATTAATACATTTTATCAAAGAGTAAGAAAGTTATCGCTATTTATATTATATTAAAAATCAATTTTTACAGTGAAAATTTTCTTACTCTCACAATTTAAAGTTGATGTGAGAATAGAAAAGATGTGCTAATTCGAGACGAATCGATTGACGTTTAATGTTAATACATTTTATTGAAGAGTAAGAAGACTATGGTAATGCATAATATTTGAAAATATGGTTTTTTATAGTACAACTTTTTTCTTTAACATAATTCAATATTGATGCAAGAACATAAAAGATTCCTTGGCACGAGACGAATCGATTGACCTATAATATTAATATATTTTATTAAAGAGTAAGCAAGTTATGGTAATTTATGTTATATTAAAAATCGATTTTTATTTTTATATAAATGTATTCCTCTTTTTATTGATTTATCATTTTAGGCGAATATTCGTCTGTTTGTTTAAAAATTTGACTATTTTTTAAAATTCTTTTTCGTTGTTGAAAATTAATTTCGTTAATTGAAAATTTATCTATTCCATTTTTGGTTGAAAATTTACCCTTTTTAGTGGAAAATTCAACAGATTAGATCATCTAAAACGGCTCATTTTTTCAGTGAGTCAAATTGACATATTTGGAAAGTCACTTTGAGCTGATTTAAATTTATATGGTAATGTTACACACCATCCTATTGTGTATAATTTTACAATGAGAATATAATGAAGCCAATAATGTATTCAAGAAACATAAAATAAAATTATCTATAGTATTTAAGTTATTAATGAAAACGAAGTTTCCCACTATATGAAAAAGAAGAGACAAGAAATCGATGTGATGAACCCACAGGCATTTTGGATTATCGTTTGAAGACCGGAAGTTACAATCCAGGATGACAGGAAGTAAGAAAGTATGAATGGAAATTTAATGTCCTGCAAAGCGGCGTCCCGAATCGATATAAATTTACATGTACCCCGAGGAAAAAGAAGTGCGTTCAACCTCTGTATCGATTTCTCAAACATTCTGTTACTGGCAACCAGCATGAATGTACCGCACGATACTAAATTGTAAGACAGCACTACAGCAATAATTTCTCAAATTTTGTACTTCGACTTCAACTCGTGGCATTAAATAGGAAAGTTACAGAAAAAAACTGAAATTTCTACCACACGGTCTTTGAAGTCTTATCTTTACTTCAAGCCAATACAAATTTTTAATTCTTGACGGGTTGCGGAGATATGACAAAAATTTCCAAGCGTATCTGTATTGAATTTCAGTCGTCGAGGCGCAACGCAGACATACTTAGATATTTTTAGTCATATATTGGAAACCCGTGAACATTTTTTTAATTTTCTTGGCTTAAATCAAAGACAAGATTTTACAGATTACCTTTTGTAAATTTCAGATTTTTTCCACAAATTATCTAAGACATATCACGAATTGAAATTCAGTTACAAAATCTGAGAAATTTTCGGCAAACACTCAAACTGAAAACAGATACGCTTTGACATTTTTAGGCATACCTCGGGAATCCGTCAAGATTTTATAAGTTTTTTTAGCTAGAATCAATGATAAGACTTTAAAGACCTTGTGGTATAAACTTCAGATCTTTTTTACAACATTCCTAGGTTATGCCATAATTGCAGTCAAGGTAAAAAATTTGAGAAATTCTTGCATTTTTTGTTAAAACTTTTCAAGAGATATATTTTTTTAAAAGGTCAAAATAATCTTTATTACAAATCATTCGACGCGGAATTTCATGAGATGTCCAACAGTTTCTTAAAAAGTTTAAAGTTCCTTTTTTGAACAGGTAATCGCGTTTTAAAGTCAAGAGTGATTTTTGATAGTACCAAATTGTCAACAAAATACATGATCTTTGAACTAAAAAAAAAAAAATTTCATCAAAAAATAGAATAGATCAATTTTTAGTTCCAAGAATAAATCTTCAACAAAAAAAAAAGATTCATTTTTAACAAAGTACATGAAGTTTCAAGTAAGCATTTGAATTTTTAATTTATTTATAACGTAATAATTACATTTTCAACAACAGAAATGAATTTTCAACTAAAAAGATGAATCTGTCAACAAAAATTTTAATATTCTACCACAAAAGACGAATTTTCAACCTTATTTTTGAATTTTCAAACAAGGAGTACAAATTTTTTCCCAAACATGTAATACATACATTTTCTCATTAAAAATTAATTAAAAAAAAAAAAATAATTTTCAACAGAATATTTCAATTTTGAACTAAAAAAATTGTTTTCAACTAAAATGATAAATCATCATAAAAAAATTTTTACAAACTAGTTCCACTTTCAAATAAGTAGTTGACTTTTCAACCAAAAAAGGCGATTTTTCAACATAAAAGAATAAGTTTGAAATAAAATTGTTGAATTTTCAATAAAATAATTAAATTAACTTCAACTTTAATTTATCGAAAATTCGCGGAATCTGTAAGGATTGCCCTGACATTTCCTGACCAGTTTTAAGTTTACTGACATTCCCTAACTTTCTGGAATTCCCTGACTTGTAGCAACCCTGACATTGTTTCTATTCATTGGAATCATGAAGGATCAGAATGATTTAAAAGAATTCTAGTTCCCTTGTATCATTTTTGAAAATTTCTTCTTTTAAGTATGGAAAGATTCAATTTTGTGTCAACTTCCTACGATCCCGAAAATTGATTGTTAAAATACCTTCCCCTTATCATATCCGGTAAAAAAGATTATCTTCAAATAAAGCCATTTTAATTTATACATAAAAATATCGAGCAAAGTGCAGTGTTTGATAGTAACGCGTTTTTTCGGAATGTTACTTTTTTAGTAACGGTAACGTGTTAGAATTTTTGGGTAACTGTAATGTAAAGTGACGTACGTTACTGTACCTTACTTTACGAAATTTGTTCATGGTTCTTTCTACTTCCCATAAAAATAGACATTTTTTAATTTGGGTTTTTTTTAATAGGAAAAATTTTTAACACTTTTGAAAAATGAAAAAAATTACTTGTTTGAAAAATTTGCATTATTTGCATAAGTCTTAATCCAATATTTTTTTTTACTTTTTTTATTAAAATTAAAAAATATGTTTATAAATCTTAGATAGTACATAATTGCAAATCTATAAAAATGGTCAAATCGAGAAAATAATTAAAAAAATGATTAAAAAAGCGTTTTCCATACTTAAAATTTTTTTGGATCATTTCATCAATGCTCACTGACAAATTTTTCCTTTAAAGTTCTACATTTTTTTATTCAATTCAGATATTCGAAAATTTTTTCCGGATTCTGGTGAGTTATACCGTCGTCTTTCGAAATCTGTCAAAAAAATTGTAAAACGTTAAGAGTTAACAAATTGTCGACGATTTGTTTGAAAATATGAAAAGTCAATTTTCACAAAAAGCCTAATTATATTTTTTACCAATTTTGTTTAATTTGGCCTTATATAAGAAAGATATTTTGTGAGTTTTATATGGGCTAAACCATTGTTGTCCTCTTACAGTCATTGTTCAAAATTATATTTTCAGAAAAAACGAATTTTCCGCGGCTTAAATCCCAAAAAGATGGTGTTTTCCAGAAAATCTTCTTTTCATATTCTTAAAATTTGAATAAAAAATTTGGAAAATCTTAATTCCATAAGGCAGTGGCAATTAAAAAATTATTAAAAATCTAATGTACGCCATACGCACTGCTTCGATTAATGTTAGGCATAGCACGATCCATTCTTATTGTTAAAATATTCCGTTTGAGATATGAACATTGTTAAAACTTAGTCTATTACCCTATTAAGACGTTAATTATGTCTCTCAAACCTCCCCCTCCCATACGTTCCCTCTCCTACACCCCTACATTCCCCTACTTCCACAACGTCTTACATCACTACTTCCCCAGTTAACACTCTTATTACCCCATTACACTTCCCCAGCCCTTATTTCCTCTCCACTACTCATTATAATTTCTAATCGTTTCCCCTACTACCCCTCACATCTTCTTCTCCGACACCCTAATTTATCCCCACTTCCCAAGCTTCTCCGCCCCTCATTTGCCTAACTTCCTCACGCCTTATTTATCCCACTTCCCCTCTCTACTTTTCCCCCCGCTGCCTCTCATTTTCTGTAATTTTCTCTAATTCTCATTGCACTTCCCCCTACTCCCCAACTTCCCCTCACTTCCCCTCACTTCCCCTTTTTTCCATTTTTCTCCATTTCGCCCGATTTCTGATCATTTTATTGATTTATTTTCCCCCCTGCTCCTCACCTAATTTCATATAATTACCCTCCCCTCATATCCAATACTTATTTTTCCCTCATTTCCACTCACTTTCCCTACTTATCCTATTTCCCTCATTTCCCATACTTCCTCCTCCCTTATTTCCTCTCACTTTCCCCCTCATTTTGCATCAATTTACATACTTACCCTCTCCTCAATTCCCCTACTTTCCCATACTCACTTTCCCTGCTTCCCTGATTTCCCCTAATTTCTCTTTCCTTACTTCCCCTCATTGCACCTTATTTCCCTCCCTAAGTTTCTCCTAGCTTCTTCTACTATCCCTCTCTTCATTTACCATCGCTTCCCCTACTCTCCCTCATTTCTCCCTACTTCTTTTACTTCCTCTTGTTTATTTTTATTTTACATACTCCCCATCATTTCCCCTAATTCCTCTGCTACCCAGCTAATAATTTCCCCTAATTTTCCCCATTTACCCTATTTTGCCCTATTATTTATTATTTCCCATATATTCTCTACTTCATCTCCTCTTATTTCCACTCATGTCCCCTACTTGCTCACTACATATTTTCCCTACTTCGTAAACTTCCCATCTCCTCATTTTCCCTCGCTTCCCCTACTCCACCCTCATATCTCCTACTTTCCTTCCACTGAATTTATCTCACTTCCCTTACTTCTCCACCTCTCACTTCCCCTATTCTCTCTACTTCCTTTCCACATATTTCCCCTCACGTCCCCTATTTGCTTACACTTCATTTCACCTACTTCCTCTCTCCTTATTTCCCCTCATTCGCTCTACTTGCCCACTCCTTATTTTAGCTTATTTCACAAAATTATGCACCTCTTATTTCCCCTGATTTTCCACCCCTCGTTCGACCTAACTTCAGCTACCCCCTACTATCCCAACCTAATTTTCACTACTTTACAAACTTCCCCTCTCCTCATTTTTCCTCGCTTCCCGAATTCCACCCTCATCTCTCCTACTTTCCTTTCACTTAATTTCCCTCACTTTCCTTACTTCTTCACCACTCACTTTTTCTCACTTCCACTACTTCCACTCCCATCATTTTCCCTTACTTCCCCTACTTCCCTTCCTACAATTCCCCCTCACTTCCCCTCCTTCGAAAAAAGCACGACGAACTGACGGACACCTGACCAAAACTATAAGGGTTTCTACCCGGGGTTACGAAACCCTAAAAACTGGTTTTATTGAAAGAAAAAGACATTCTATGCAAATTTTGTTGTTTAGAAATAATAATGGCATAAAATAAAAACAGTTTACAAATTATTAATGTAAAATTCTCCATTAAATCATATCAATGAGAATATAATTGTTAAGTTCGAAAAAACTTTCAAATAAAGAAATAATATCTGAAGCTTTCGGGAATTTAGAATAACGTATTGGAAGTGTAATTTAAAAAAGTAACGTCAGGCGTGACTTTTCACTAGTAACGCGCAAAACACAAGCAAAATGTTAAAAAGAGGAAAGATCTGTCATAAACCTATCATCCGGCACAAAATGAATACAAAGTCGCCTGACGAAGGCGCGGCATAACTGCAATGGAGGGGCGCATTTTACGCCGGACTGTATACAGTTGTTTCACTAGCGCTTCAACCGCGTGAAACGCTAGTTCTTCACAGGAGGAAACATTGAATGTTGCATCTCGTGACTTCAAATTCACTGAGAATAAAAATTACAAAGTTTTTTTTTCCTTGCATTATGAATTATAAAACAAAAAACACGATACAAACAATATCAGTGACAATGTGACAAAAATTCGATATGTGAGCGTGAAATGGAGTGAAGATATAGAGAACAATCTTTTTTGTTGTGTTTTTTTTTGTACCAATTCAAAAAAACTATTCTGTATTTCAAGTTTGTTACATTTATGAATTCTAAGGGAGAATAAATAATGTTTTAAAGCTGTGACTTTCTGTGATAAATTCGGTGTTTGTAGAATCTAAATTATGGGCTTCGATCCAATTTCCGAGGAACAACGGAAGCAGTTCTTCCGGCAAGGATATGGATCTCACTTACCGGGGTAAAGTTCAAAACTTGAATGATTCTTTTATCGTTGTCATAATATTTTATTATTTACAGCTTGATAAAGGTGCAATGTGCTCTTGTATGAAAATATTTTATTGAAGTTACTGCAGACCAGCATTTCTTTAGAATTGTTTATGTTTGGAATCAAATAATATACGAAAGAATCATATAAAGTCTTGAAAATAATATTTTTTATACAAAAATTGAGTGGATCTTGATCAAATTTGTATTTAAAATCAGTAATATGTAATAAAAGTGATCCATTATTTGTTTTGCAATAAATCGGAATTTAAATAAATAAAATAAAAAAGCAATTCGAATAAAAATAAGTCCAAAAATATAAAGAAATATTCAGTTCTCATATTATAATACAATTATTTTTTATTTTATAACAAAAAATTTATATTGTGAAACATTTAATTATATATTTAACAGGCACTCATTTATTTATGCTACTTATGAAGTACTCATTCAAAAAAAGGAATTAATATGTATCATCAAGTGAAAAATTGTAACTATTACCATTGCATATAATCTTACATAATCCACGTATGTTTCAGCTATTGGTTGTGATTATACAATAATTGTCTACTCATTAATATAAATACATTATTTCGTATACGAAGAAAAACTAATTAAAAATGCAACAAAAAAAGATGAATGAAGAATTAGAAAATTTTGTTCATAATAGTGTACGTATAATATCAAGTTGAATGGTACTGAAAAATTTTCCACGTAGAAGATTATCTTCTATTCTATCGCAAAAATGGTAATTTGCATAAAATATGCAATGAAAAATAATGACATCATGCTAACATTGACGATAACAAATTCTAAGGCTTTGGGACGTTTTTTTGTGTAGAAAAAATAGTGTACGTAGCATGAACACTTTTTCAATACACATCTTTAATTATGATTAAATTGAGAATAATATAGAATAAAAAATAATTATATAATGCAAAAAAACATTAAAATTTTATAAATAATCATAATTGACATCATATACAAAATCACATTTGTTGGATGACGATAATCCGATGTCTAAGAAATGTCAGGCTTAACATAATTCAATTCGTAACTCGATTATCTACAAGACTTCTGATGCTTTTGTTCGCAGTTACCGGTGTTGCATAATATAATATCTAAGTGTGAATGTCGCACTATAACAGATGTGCGAAAAAAACCTTCAAAATGTAGTTAACACATTCTTAACTTTGTTATGCACATCCGACATTTATGATCTTACACAAATTAATGTATTATGATTACAAACATGACGTGAAATATTGAGCAAAAAATATTCGCTTAGAAAAATATTATCACATGCAATCATTTTTTACAACCACCATTATAACACTACTCTTTAAATATGAATTAGTTAAATATTTATTAATGGAAAAGAAGAAAAGGTATTCACGGAATCATACAGTTATAACTTAACTAATTTTCATTCAACATTTTTTGTCTTCATTTATTATGATTACAATCATGATTTGAAACATTAAGTAAACAATATTCGCTTCAAAAAATATTATTATATGCAATAATTTTTTACAACATTTATTATAACACTACTCATTGAATATAAATTAGTTAAAAATTACTTATGGAAAATCAAAGAGGCAGTCACAGAATCATACTGTTATAACTTAACTATAGTTGTATTTGAATTAATCAATATTTTATTTGAGTTGTGCTATACTTGAATGAAAAATTTCAAGTGTGACGTTTTAAGTATTAACATTTGATATGTAATATTCTAATCTATTGAAAGGGAACAAGAATAAGTAGAATTGAACAATTTAAAAAATCGTAATATTTTGGAAATTAAAACGTTTAAAATTGAACGATATTAACTCGGATGAATCATTAGAATTTCAGTAATTTCGAATTATCAGTGCATAATTTCAAAAAATATGGATAATTAAATTTAACAATGATAATAATTTACAAAAATGAAACAATTTAAATTTGAATAGATCAAAATTAAAAAATCTGGCAAGGTCTTGAAAATTAAAAAGTTTCAAGTTATATAGTGTTAAAAATGAACAATTTTATTGTGAAAAAGTTATTCAAAATTAAAAGATAAAAAACATTAAGCTCTCAGTTGCCTTTTCAAATTTCGGCTTTTATCAATTACATTATTTTTTCTTGTTTTCAGGGCGTAAATTCAGGGACTGTCACAGCCTAATTTGCTTGAATAAAGGAAAAGCTAAAATTTACGAAAAGTGAATAATACTGATGTGCGTTAATAATGTGACTAATGTTCTTTTTATACAAAAGAATTCGATGAAATTTATGAGAATTCTAGATCATTTTTTAAGAAGTGAGGATAAATTTCAACAATAAAAAAAAGCAATGAATTAAATAAAATTCTAGTGAATTTAAAAGTAATTAAGAGGAACTCAGAAGAATTCGATGTAATTTTTTTTAATTCTAGGTGACTTAGAAAAAACCAAGCGAATAATAAAAATTCAAAAAACAAACATTTTTCACTTATTTTAGTATAATTAGCGTAAATTTTGAAGAATTCAAGGGAATTCAAAATAATCCAGCGAGACTTAACAACACCAAGAGAATTTCAAGGAATCCAGATGAATTTAAAATGATAATGAAAGAGTTAAAAAAAAAATCCAAAAAATTCCATTGATTTCGGTAAAATTGGAGTGAATTCAAAAGAATTCAGGGAAATTCAAGGGACGCTGATGAAATTCACAATAATTTGAAAGAAAATAATTGAACATTTGAAAAATCAACAAATTTTCATCGAATTGAGTAAAATGGGAGTGGACAGAATTAGAGAAAACTTAACAGAATTTAAGAGAATTGAAAAAAATGGTAATAAAAAATCAATGAATTAAATGAAATTCGAGTAAATTTACAGAAATATAAGGGAAAGAAGAAAAATTCAGGTGAATTAACCAAAAAATCAAGTGAATTGAAAAAAATTCCAAAATATAAAAAGATCGTTGAACTCATTATTAAATTTGGAATAAGTTAAGAAAAATTCAAGGAATTTCAAAAGAATTGAAATGTCTAAGAATTCAAGGTGAGTTTAAAAGACTTCAGGACGAATTAAAAAAAAACTAAAATAAATCCACTGAATAGAGAAAACTTGATTGAATTTAGAAGAATAATTTAAGAAAATTCAAGAGTATTCGATGAAATTCATAAATTAAGGTAAATTAAAAATAATTCAAGTGAATAGAACAAAAATTCCATTGAATTCAGATAAGTGGGAGTAAATAGACGTAATGAATAAGAATCTGATAAAGTTCATAAGAATTCAAGGTGAATTTAAAAGAATTCAAAGGAACTAAAAAAATTTAATAAAATTCAGAAAGTGTGATTCAGAAGAATTGAGAAAAAGTGACTATTGTACCTTTATTTTTAAAAAAGTGCCAAGGAAATGATTTAATTTTAAATCCATGAGAAATGGAACACCGAATCACATCAGTAAAAATTAGATTCGGTGATCCATTTTTCACTACTTGAAACAGTGAAATCTCTCGGATTCAAGGATAGAGTCTTAAAAATAAAAATTCTTGAATTTTCGAAGTTTGCGCATATTAACATTTTTTCTGCTAAATTTGGTCTCAGACAATTCAGATGTCATATAGGTATGAATTGCACTAACATGTACTTCCAAATACTGCAATGAAGGCATTATAATGACCAGTGGCCTAAATCCCAAGGATTCCCCCCGAGCGGTTTTATAATGAATCGTAAAAGAGAGTCGTAAGATAAGAATAAATTCATAATTTCTGTACGTGACACACATGAATACACCTGAATTTGAAAATTATTCAAAAGTTATTCAATAATAAAATTAGGACAGACAAATTTATCATACTGAAAAAAGTTGAATGTAAACAAGTAGCCATTTCACGTAAAGTTTCAAGAATAAATAAACTTTAAGCAAAGAATAAAGTTTAAGACAAGCTTCTGTTCAAATTTTTGAAAGGGGTCAATATTTGATCCTCACTGATTACAGTGTAATATTGCATAATATAAAAAAAATACATTTTCATGTTCAAGCCTTGGACTCATTTGAGAATTTCTTTTCAGATCTAGTATACAATTTACATTTTTCAGAAAATCGAGTGAAATATTTCCAAATCTTTTGAAATCCCCGAAAGGCTTTGAAATTGGATGACATGTTTTAAAAAATCCTGAAATATGTTGAGATAAAATAAAAAATAGTAGAAAATACATCTATCTTTCTAAACCCCTTACAATCGCATCATTTGTTTTAAAATCGTATAAATCCCTTAAATATGGAGAAATCCCTTGGAATCTCTGAAATCCATAGAAATCCCAAGAAGTCCCATGACATTTTATTTCATTTTATTTATTTTTCAAAGTTCTCTAAAATTCACTTAGAATTTCTTGGAATCTTTTGAATAGCATTGATATCCTATATATCTTTATAAAATGTAAACTTTTTAAAATCCTTTGAAATCCCTTGAAATTGATCAAATCCCTTACATCTGGTAAAATTTCTATTAATCCCAAAAAATCGAGTAAAGTCATGTAAAGCATTTTGAAGTCTGTGATATTTTTCAAAATTACATAAAAAAAGATGAAATCTTTTAAATCCTCTGAAATCCCTGGAAACTCTCCAATTTGATTATATCACGTGAAATATATAGAAATTACTTATAATCTTATAGAATTATTTATTAATTTCTTTTTTAATTCTATGAATACCTCATACATTGTAGAATTCTTTGAAATTCCTTAAAGTTACGTAAATACTGTAAAAATTCCTTGTAATCTTCGAACTATTTTAAATCTTTTGAAATAATTTGAAATTTTTTGAAATCATGAAATTCTTTAAAATTCTTTGGAATTTCTAAAATACTTTGGAATTTCTAAAATCTCTTAATTTAAAATTCATTTCAAACTGTTTAAATCTTTCTTTACATTATTGAAATCCCGCAAATTATTTTGAACTTTGTAATATTTTTCAAAATTTCTTAAAAAATGTTGAATATTTTAAATTTTTCTGAAATCAGCTGAAACTCTTGAAATCTCTTAAAATCCCTTGGAATCTTTTAAAATACTCTAAAAGCTTTGAAATCCTAAAAATCCTTTCAAATCCCTGATACCAGTTTACATCCTTTAAAGCCCGATGGAATCTGATAAAATCTTGTGAAAATTTTTTTTATTGGTTTGAAAATTTTTGAAATCCCTAGAAATCTTCAAAATCTTGAATTTCTTAAATTTCGATTTTTGAAATGGTGGATATTATTTTAGCCAATCTAACCAGAAATTTCAATTCTACTTTGCATTCTATTTTTCATTAAATTTTTGATTCTACTTTTCATTCTATTTTTCATTTGTAATTCTATCTTTATCCTAAAACTTCTTCATCTGTGAATGAAAAAAGAATCTATTTCCACGCTCTATGTAACCAAACTATTTCAAATTGAAAATAATTTTGTTAATGAGGACAAACACAAAGACGGATAAAATACATTAGCCTAACGGGAGAATTTTTTTTTGTAACGCGACAGGATCGATTGAGCGTAAACATCTTAGCTTGTTTCATTTACTTTCTTCCTGAAGATATAAAAATGTACAGATTTACGTTTTAGGTGAGAGCGTAGCGTATTCTATCACCTATATGGGTGATCTGTATATTAAGTTCACTTCTGATAGGAATAATTTTCTTTGTAAAAGTAATTTAAAAAATGTGTGTTTTTATCAAATTTATTTATTGGTGCTAGAATAGACAATTTTTAATTAATTAATCTTAAAAATATTTCTGTCATGTTTTTTAAAACAATTGTTTGGAAATCTC
>JAUELO010000085.1:7708986-7725249 GCA_032357855.1 Amphibolips quercusostensackenii | reverse complement strand
TAACAAAAGAGTTTAATTTTCAACCAAGTAGTTTCATTTTCAAACAAAAAGATAAATTTTCAAATAAATTATGAATAATTAACTGGAATACTTAAATTTTGAATTAAAAGGATGGATTTTCAAAAAAGATGATCAATCTTCTACCAAAAAGGACGATTTTTCAACAAAATATATGAATTTTCAACGAAATGGTTGAAATAGCTGAATTTTCAATAAAAAAATCATTCTTTAATTAAATAGTAAAATTTGGAACTAAAAAATATCAGTTTTGTACCAAAAATGGAATAATTGAATTTGCATTAAGAAAAATTAATTTTCAAAAAAAAAAAAAAAAAATACCTACAGTGATAAATTTTCAACAAAATACATAAATTTTCAACTAAAAAAGACAAATTTTTAAACCATATAGTTGAATTTTGAACTAAAAAATATCAATTTTCAACGAAAAATGGAATAGTTAAACTTACAGTTAAAAAAATTAATTTTTAACCAAACTGATGAATTTTCAACTAAAATGATGAATCTTTAAGTGGAATAGTTAAATTTCCAATCAAAAAGATGAATTTTTAACTATATACATGAATTTTTCACTAAAAAAAGATAAATTGTCAACCAAAAAATGAATAGCTGAATTTTCAGCTAAAAAAATTAATGTTCAACCAAAGATATGAATTTCAACTAAAATGATAGAATAATCAATTAGAATAATTACATTTTCAGTTTAGAAAACTAATTTTCAACCGAAAAAAGAACTCATTTTCAAACAACAAAAAAACTAATTTTCGAAAAAATAGTTACATTTTCAAACAAAGTGATGAACTTTCAACTAAAAAGATGAATCTTCAACTGGAATATTTTAATTTTAAACCAAAACGATGAATTTTTAACTAAAATGATGAATCAAACTAGAATTATTGCATTTTGGACCAAGGAGATAAATTTGTAACTAATATGATGAAATATTTAACTAGAATAGTTACATTTTTAATTTTAAAAAAATCAACATAATAGTTTAAGTTTCATCTGGAAAATTTAAATTTTCAGTAAAAGAAAATTATTTTTCAGATAAAAAAAAATCTGCAACAAAATAGCTCATTTTTCAACCAAAGAGATGAATTTTCAATTAAAATTATGAATCTTTAAACAGAAAAAATCAATTTTTAACAAGAGTTGAATTTTGAACCAAGCAATTTAATTTTCATTACAAAAAAAGATAATTTCTGAAGGAAAAATAAAGTTATTGATATTTTAACAACCAAAGAAGACTTTAATTTTTAATCCAAAATAGTTGAATTCATTCAAAAAGACGACTTTTAAGAATGAGTTGAACTTTTAGCTAAGAAAGATTTTTTAGTTAAGAAAGTTTTCTCAGTTAAGAAACACTTCTCAGTCCAGAGAGAAAGAATGGAAAACTTGAATATTAAAGAAAAAAATAAATTATCAACGAAGAAGATTAATTTTCTACAAAAAAGAACAATTTTTCAATAAAATACATGAATTTGCAACAAAATCATGAATTTTCAACCAAAAATAGAACAGTCAAATTTTCATTGAAAAAATTAATTTCAAACAAAAAAAATCGAATTTTCAACAAACACAGTAATATAAAGCTACTTGTACAAATGGAAAATTATTTTTGTTCCATGTTATATCATAATTAAAAAAAAAATCCCTGACATTTCCAGGTTTTCCAGGTAGGGTAGACGCCCTGAAAAAGTCGCTTTAGTCGCATAAAATTACCAAGAAAGTCTAGGGTTTTACATTATTATTAGGTGAATTATCACTGAATGAATAAAACAAAAACTTCATTTCTTTAGGAATATCGAGTACATGATTCTCATGGATCTTCAAATATCGTTTGCACAATCAAAATAAACTTTAAAGTTAAAACAATTTTCTGACAAACGTCTATTAATGTTCAAGCAAAAATACGAATTTTTTAGAATACAGTTAAATTTTCAACAAAGAAGTTATTTTATAACAAAAAAGATTACTTTTCCACTATAAAAGATAAATTTTCAAACGATAAGGGCGAATTCTTTTTTCGAAAAGGCGAATGTTCAACGAAATAGTTGAATTTTTGACCAAAAAAGATTACTTTTGGACAAAATATTTGCATTTTTAACCAAATGGTCGAAATGTTCAAATAAAAAAGAATAAATCTCAATCGAAGTCGCAATTTCAACAAAATAGTTACATTATCAAACCAAAAAGGCGATTTTTTCAAATACATTGAAATTATCCGCCTGAAAATTTGAATTCGCAACAAATAGATCATTTTCAAACAAAAAAGATCAAACTTCAATCAAATAGTCGAAAGATGAATTCTTAACCAAATAGTTGAATTTAAAAAGAAAATTATTTGTTTGACAGATGAATTTGCAAACAAAAAAGATAAATTTTCCACCACAAAAGATGAATTTTCAATCAATATGGACAAATTTTCTCTCCAAAATGACGAATGTTCAACAAAACCATTGAATTTTTAACCAAAAAAGATTATTTTTGAACAAAATAATGGAACTTTTCAACCAAACAGTTAAATTCTCAAAAATAAAAAAAGAGATTTAAACCTCAACCAAATATGCAGATCAATTTTTAAGCCAAAAAGAAGAATTTTTTAGAAGATAATTGAATAACCAGCCTGAAAAGTTAAATTTTCAACGAAAAAGATCATTTTAAACGAAGAAAGATGAATTTTCAACCAAATAATTGAATTTAAATAGAACTTTATTTTTTCAGACAAAAGGCGATTTTTGAGAATAAAATTGAATTTTCAAACTAAAAAGTTGAATTTGCGACAAGAGGTCATTTTAAACAAAGATGAATTTTCAAACAAGTAGTTAAATTGAAAAAGAAAATTATTTTTTAAACAAAAAGACGACTTTTTACAATACAGTTGAACTTTCAAAGAAAAGTTCAATTTCAATCAAGAAAGATGCATTTTCAACTGAAGAAGATAACTGTTCAACAATGAAAGATGAATTTTCAATCCATAAGGAAGAATTTTCTCTCCAAAAATCGGAATATTCAACAAAACAGTTGAATTATTCACACAAAAATATGACTCTGAACAAAATAATTGAATTTTCAAACAAATGGTTGAATTTTCAAATAAACAAAAAAAATAAACTTCAACTAAATGATTAAATTTTCAAGCAAAAAAAAAAACAATTTTTTAAAAGGCACTTGAATTATCGACTTGAAAAGCTGAATTTTCAGAAAAATCTTTTAGACGAAGAAAGATTAATTTTCAGCTAAATAGTTGAATTCAAGAAGATTATTTGTCTAGCAAAAAAACACGATTTTTTTAAATACAGTTGAATTTTCAACAAAAAAAGTTCATTTTCAACTAAGACAGTTGAATTTTTAACCAAAAAAGATTACTTTTTCATCATAAAAGATTAATTTTTAATACATAAAGACGAATCTTTTCCCCATAAAGACAGGTGAATTGTTAAGCTGAAAAATTGAATTTTTGGTAAAAAATATCAATTTCAACAAAGAAAGATGAATTTTAAACAAGATGGTCGAATATACAATTAGAAGAGATTTAAATCTCAACCAAATAGTTAAATTTTCAAGCCAAAAAGGCGAATTTTTCAGAAGATAATTGAATTATCATCCTGAAAAGTTAAATTTTTAACAAATAGATCGTTTTCAACCAAATGGTCGAATTTTCAAATAAAAAATATTGAACATCAATCAATTACTTGATTTTTTTAGTCAAAACGAAATTTTTTTAAAGGGCAGTTGAATTATCAAAGCAAAAGACGAATTTTTTCGAATTCAGTTGAATTTTCAACAAAAAAGTTATTTTTTTGACCAAGATAAATTTTCCACCAAAGAAAATGATTTTTCTATCATGAAAGAAGAAATTCTCAATCCAAAAGGCTGAATTTTCCATCAAAAAGGCGTATGTTCAACCAGTTAAATTTTCTACCAAAAAAGATGAATTTTCAACAAAACTAAATTAAATTTTCAACCAAATCGTCAAATTTTTAACTAAAAACGGGCAGAAGGGGAAGTTTTTAGACAATAGGGAAAAAAGAGAAATTCTTTTTAAAAAAAGAGAAAAAGGGGATAAGGGGAACAAGTGTGAAGACTGTAACTGAATTTCAAATTGATCGATTTTAAGCGTTTTCGACTCGAAATTGTCCAACTGTTAAGGCTTGCATTTTGAAAAAATTGAATCGCTCAATACGAATTCACGAGACTAGAAATTGTTCAATTTCAAATGCTATTAATACAAAGCTTTCTAAGTATAATGTTTTAATGATAAATCATTCAATTCTTAATGTTCTGAATTAAAACTTAACAATTTTTTTTAGTGTGGAATTTCAATTTTAAAAGTTTAATTGTGATTAAATTACAATTAAGTGTAGCGAACTTTTGAGAAAAACGGAAAAAAGAGTATTCATCGCATTTTTTAAAAATTTGGAAAAGTCGCATAATCCGAGCCCTGAACTTGGAATATTGTTGCCTTAATTTATTTTAAAAAATGTATTTAAAACTAAATTCTTCACCTCTGTCATCTCCTCATTGAACTCAAATTTTGCGTGCCTCAACATATGCAAATATTGCCTGATGTTGTTCAGTCTATCTTCATCTTTCAAGTATTGTTGTGCTGCCTCGACTACTTGCGGGAATAAGCCCTCAGTTTCTGAATCCACATCAAGTGCCACTTGAGTGTTGCACTGAAAATCATCCCTTAACGTAAAAAACAAAAACCTTATCAAACATAAAACGATGACGAAGAAAGTAGAACCTACCTGTATGAATGATTTGACTGTGGATAAGATTAATACTGGAATATCAGTTTCGTAATCCATCGGGTAAAACTTAAAATCGTAAGCAACCTTCTGAAATTGAACGAGGGTGTTAATCGCATTGTAATTATTTCTGCCGCAGGGAGTAACTTGACCACTGGTCAAACTCGTCTCGTCTAATACAAGGTGAGTGTTGTCGCTCAGCTGTAAGACACCACTTGTTAACCTATCACAGTCGTAATCTTTCCTAAAAAAGAAATAAAAATATTTTATATCATTAAATACATAGGAGGATTGACCACTCGACTTTTAAGTCTACAATAAATTGCGAGATTTCACAAAGATTTTAAAAATCTCAGAAAAAATTCGCGAAGAATTCAGAAAGATTTTACAAAGATTTCATAAGGATTCAAAGATTTCAGAAAGATTGCAAGATTCTATAAGATTTCACAAGATTTTTAAAGCCTTCGCAACAGCTTTTTCAAAGAGTACAACAAAATTTCCAAATATTTTCATATATTTGAAAGGTTTCGAAAAGGTTTTAAATACTTCAGAAGATTTTAAAGGCTTCACAACATATTCGAAGATTTCTAACATATTTTAGAAGATTTGAAGATTTCACAAAAATTTTAAGATTCCAAAAGATTGAAAAGACTTAGCACAGATTTTACAAAGAGTTCAAAATAATCAAAAGATTTAAGAAGATTTCTCAAAGATTTAAAAATATTTAAAAAATTTAGTAAAGATTTCAAATACTTCAAATAAGATTTGAGAGAATTTAAAGATTTCAGAATATTTAAAAGATTGGCCAAATATTACAATGATTTCACAAGATTTTGCAGATTTCAGAAAGATATGAAAGATTTCAGAGATTGAAAGATTTCACAAGATTTTAAAAGATTTCAGAAGATTTCAAAATATTTTTGAAATTTCGCAAAGGTTTCAAATACTACAGAAGATTATAAAGATTTCACAACAATTTCAAAGATTTAAAAAGATTTCGCACAGATTTCTGAAGATATCACAAAGATTTCACAAATTCCAAAAGATTTAATAATATTATTTCTAAGATTTCCAAGAATTCAAAGATTTCATAAGATTTAAAAGATTTCGTATACATTACAAAGATTTCAGAACATTGCAAAGATTTTGCAGATTTCAGAAAAATTTTCAGATGAAAAAGGTTTCAAAGATTTAGCACAAATTTACTAAACAGTTCAAAAAGATTTTAAAAGATTTTAAAAGATTGCACAAATATTATAAAGATTTCAAAAGATTTCAGAAAGATTTGAAAGATTTAACAAAGATTGAAAAATTTCATAAAGATTTTTAAATTCCAAAAGATTTCAAAGATTTAGCACAGATTAAATAAACAGTTCGAAATAACTTAAAAAAATTCCAAAAAATTTCTCTAAACTTTAAAAATATTTTTTAAATTTAGAAAAAAATTGTAAATACTCCAGAAGATTTCAAAAGATTTCACAACGATTTCAAAGACTCCAAAAGATTTCAGAAGATATCACAAAGATTTCACAGATTCCGAAAAATTTCAAAATATTATTCTAAGGTTTTCAAGAATTCAAAGATTTCACGAAGATTTTAAGCTTTCAAAAATTTCAAAGTTTTATCACAGTTTTAATAAAGAGTTCACAAATATTTCACAAGATTTCTCAAACACTTCAAAATATTTTTAATAATTCGCAAAGATTTGAAATACTTAAATAGATTATAAAGAATTCGCAACAATTTCAGAGATTTCAAAAGATTTTACAAAGATTTCAGGAGATATCACCAAGATTTCACAAATCCCAAAAAATGTCAAATTTACAAAAATTTCAAAATCTTTCTGAAAACATTTCAGAAAGATTTTACAAAGATTAATAGAATTCACAAAAATTTTAAGATTTCAAAGATTTTAAGAAGATTTCCCGCAAACTTTAAAGATTTGAAAAAAAATGTCACAAGAAGTTCAAAAGATTTCAAAAGATTTTACAAGATTTCAAATACTTCATAAGATTTTAAAGATTTCACAACAATTTCAAAGATTTGAGAAGTGTCACAAAAATTTCAGAAGATTAAAGATTTCGCAAACACTTCAGAAAGATTTATAAGATTTCAAAAAGATTTCAAATACTTCAGAAGATTTAAAAGATTTCGCAGCAATTTCAAAGATTTCACAAAGATTTCACAAATTCCAAAAGATTTAAAATATTATCATAAGATTTCAAAGATTTCACAAAAATTTCAAGATTTCAGAAAATTTAAAAGATTTTAAAAACAATTCAGAAAGATTTCGCAAAGATTTTAGAAAGATTTCACCAAGTTTTTTTAAACATTTCAAAAGATGTCGAAGCTTTCTTCAAAATTTTTTTGATTTCAAAGTTTTCACAAAGATTGCAAAAATTTTCAAAAATATTTAAAAACTTTTCACGAAGACTTGTAAACCAGATTTTAAGAATTCTAAAGATTCAAAAAATTTCAAAAATTTTTAAAAATTTTGCAAACACTTCAGGAAGATTCAACCGATTTCACAAAGATTTTAAGATTACAAGATTTCAGATGATTTGAAAGTTTTCGTTAAGATTTCACAAAGAGTCCAAAAAGATTTCAAAACATTTGCAAGATTTCGCAATGCTTTTAAAAAAATTCATATATTTTAGAAGATTTTGCAGATTTCACAAAGATTTAGAAATATTATTATAAGATTTCCAAGATTTCAAAGATTTCAGAATATTAAAAAGAATTCTCAAAGATTTCAACAATTACACAAAAATTTCAAAAGATTTCAGAAAAAACAAAATATTTTTCAAATATTGTAATGATTTAAAAGATTTCACAAATATTTCAAAAGATCTCACGAATTCTCGTGCAGCAGATTTCAAAAGTGACCAACCCCTTGAATAAATATAAATTAAGAAGGGAAAAATATTTTACTGAGGGATGAAATTCAAGTTGTTGAGGCAGTCTAAAGTGAGTTCGACGTAGTGACTTTTCGGAATGAGTTGCGCCAACATGTTGTAAAGTTCCTTTGGGAAAGTCTTAAACTTCTCCACGGGAAATCTACTAATATTGATAGGAAAAGATCCTAGACAAAGAAAATCCTTTCTCATGTATCTGAAACAAACGGAAGAAAATAATTGTATAAAGGTTTTCAAATGACAATAATCATAAAAAATAGGACGTAATTTTTATTATAGAGATTAAAATAAAAATTATCCGACCACTTGTACTCACATGGAAGAAATCAAATGGCAAATTAAATAATCCGCAGCGATCTGATCACCGAATAAAACTTGGCCCAAAACCATTTGCAGATCTCCACGAATGCACTCAGCCTTTGACATAATTTGTGGATCATTAATGATTTCACTTTTTGCCAGAGGAATAACTTTTACTGCGTGTAATCGCGGGACCATGGAAGCAGGAGGATGATGGGTCTGGACTTCCATATCGTCCATGTAGTCTTCAGAATCGTGGATCGCGCTGTGGAGTGGATCAAGAGATAAGAAGCCTATAATATCTAGAACTTCGTTCAGCTTGTGTGAATCTTTACTTTCGTAGACCTGGAAAAGAAAGAATATCAATTAAGATGTTCATATTGTTCATCAAAAAGTTAGTTGCTTGTAACGGAACTCAGTTCTAATTTTGAACAGTTAACTTGTATGACAAACCGAACTGAGGACCTTTAAGTACAATTTCGAAATTCCCCGTCTTTCTCTATTTCTCTCCTTAACAATTTCTCATTTTCCCTGATGCAGGGTGGCGATTCGGTGGACGATTCCAAATTCCCGGTCATTTACCGGTTTTTCCCTTCAAGTTTTTCAATTTTCCCGATCAAATAGAAGTAAAATATTCATATCTGCTGCAAAACTCAAACTTTTATTTTATCAAGTTCATTCTAAACATCCTTTAACAAAACAGAGCGAAAAAAATCAAAATAACTGAAGTTTAAAACAAATACTTGAATTTTCCACTAGAAAAATATAAATTTCCAACAAAAAAAGAAAAGTTAAACTTTCATTTAGAAAAATTATTTAGAAGAGTTGAATTTTAAGCCAACAAATAAATTTTCAACTAAAATGATGAATATGTAACTGAAATACTTGAATTTTCCACCAAAAACATGAATTTTCAAACTAAATGATGAATCTACAACTGGAATAGTTGCATTTTAAACCAAAAACATAAGTTTTCAACAAAAACATTGAATCTTCGACTGAAATAGTTGAATTTTCAAACTAAAAAAATCCATTTTTAGTAAAAAAAAAAAAGATAAATTGTCAACAAGAACTTAAGTAATTAAATTTAAAGTAAAAAAATTGACGTTAAACCAAACAGATGAATTTTTAAGCAAGAATATGAAATATTCAACTAAGATGATAAATATTTAAATGAAATAATTGAAACTTAGACCAAGAAGATGAATTTTCAACCAAGAAGATTAATTTCTACCAAAAAAGAGAATTTTCAACTGAAAAAGATCATTTTTTAACCAAAAATTGAATAATTAAATTTCAAGACAAAAAATGAACGTTCAAAAAAAGAAATGAGTTTTTAATTAATATTATGGAATATTTAAGTAGTATAATAGTTACACTTTCATTTAAAAAAAATTTATTTTCAACCAAAAAGGAAACAAATTTTCAACCAAAAAGGAAACAAATTTTTAACAAAATAGTTAAATTTGTGGAAAAAATTCCTTTTCATTCAAAGAAAAAACAATTTTTCAATCAAACAGCTCATTTTTCAACCCAAGAAATGAATTTTTAAATTAAAATTATGAATCTTAGAAAAAAAAAATTTAACAAAAGAAATCAACTTTTAACCAAATAATTATACTTCTAAACTAAAAGATGAATTTTCAACTAAAATGATGAATATTTAACTGGCATACTTGAAATTTTAACCAACAAGAAGAACTTTTAGACAAGAAGATTAACTTTCAAAGAAAAAGATCATTTTCAATATTCAAGTGCAATAAGTTAAACTGTCAGTTGAAAAATTTACATTTAACAAAAAAGAACTAACTTAAGAAAATAGTTATATTTTCAAACAAAGTGATTATATTTCAACTAAAATTGTAAATATTTCACTAGAATAGTTGAATTTCAAACCAGAAAGATGAATTTTCAACCAAGATGATGAATACTGAAATGAAATAAATTAATTTTTGACCAAAAAAATAAATTTTCAACCAAGAAAATTGATTTCTACAAAAAACATGAATTTTCAACTAAAACATAATTTTGAATAATTAAAAAGTTAAATACAAAGTTAAAATAATTTTCAACAAAAAGAGTTTAACTTTCAACCAAGTAATTTTATTTCCAACCTAAAAGATGAATTTTCAACTGAAAATATAAATATTTAACTGGAATACTTGAATTTTCAACCGACAAGAAGAATTTTTAGGCAAGGACTTTCAAAGAAAAAGATAATTTTCTATAAAAAAAATCAAATTTTTAACCAACTACGTGCATTTTCAACAATATACTTGAATTTTCTTTTAAAAAATACCAATTTTCATTCAAATTGTTGAATTTTGAGCTATGAAAGATCAGTTTTCAACTAAAAATGAAACAGTTGAATTTTTAGTTGAAGAAATTAATCTTCAACCAAACTGATGAATTTTCAACTTAAGCTATGAATCTTCAACTGGGGTAATTGAAATTTTTATGAAAAAAAGGAATTTTCAATCACAAAGATTAATTTTCTATAAAAAGACGAATTTTTAACAAAGTAAATTAATTTTCAAAACAATAGTTGAATTTTTAATTAAAAAATGTCAATTTTCAGCCAAATAGTTGAAATTTCATAAAAAAAATTTTTTATTTAAAATCGAACAAAAATGTTTTCACTAATGAAACATTTTTTATGCTAAAAAAGCATGAGAAAGATTTACAACAACAAAAAAAGACCTCCAAACTACCTTTCTTTTCGGCTCATTACAGACAAAAATAACAATTGCAAAAATAGGGAGAAAATAAATTTTCAACCAAAAATTAAACAGTTCAATTTTCTCTTAAAAATCTAATTCTTCCCAAACAAACGTATTTTCAGGAAAATAGTCAAATTTTCTTTGGAATAGTTAAATTTTTATATAAAAAAATAGATTTGCAACAAAGTATTAGTAACATTTTCAACCAGAGATGAATTTTTGATCAAAATGATGAATCTTTAATTCAAATAATGAACCTTCAATTAAAATGATAAATCTTCAATGACAAAAATAATTTTTAATAAATGACTAACTTTGAACTAAATAGTTGAATTTTTCAATAAGTAAATAAATCCGTAACCTAAAAAACACACTTACGCATATGCCCTACGACTGTAGATAAAGTAGAAATCACTTTTCTAAATTGACCAAAATTATTTAAATAATAAAAACTTGAATTTTACAGCGACCAGAAGTAAATTATCGGTTTCCTAATTTAATTCCCGGTTTCCCGGTTAAGCCGCCCCCTGTGATGGCTATAAATTTTTCTATATACAAAAGCAAAATGTTTACCAAACAAAATAGTAACTCCAGACATACTACTGCTTAGAGATATTCCATTTTCAACAAAATAGATGAACTACTGACAAAATATTTGATTTTTAAACCAAAATGATGAATTAAAATCCAAGAAGATTAATTTTCTACCAAAAAGACGAATTTTCAACAAAAATAATAAATTTACAATTAAAAATTATTTTTAAACCACCAAGATGAATTTTTAACAAACTAGTTTAATTTTCAGCCACAGAGATGAATTTTCAACCAAAAAAGATTAATATTTAAACAAATATATTAATTTTCACACAAACAGTTTAGCAAAATGTTGATTTTTCAAGACAATAGAACGACTTTTCCACAAAACAGTTGAGTTTTCACCCCAAAAATAAGAATGCTTAACAAAAATGTTAACTTTTAACAAAACAATTCAATTCTAAAGCCAAAAAACTAATTTTCTACAGAAAAGTTGACATTTTAAAACAAAAATATACATTTTCTACCAAAATAATTGAATTTTCAACCCAAGAAAAAACAAGTTTTAAATAAAATAAATTAATTTTAAACTAAAAAAGATAAATTTTCAAGCAAAAATGGAATAGTTACATTTTTAGTTGAACAAATTAATTTGGATAAAAAAAATGAATTTCCAGCAAAATAGTTCAATCTTCCATCAAAAAAATGATTTCTTAAATAAAATCGTGGACCTTCAACTAAAATATTAAACTTTTAACCAAATATTTGATTTTTCAACCAAAAAGTTGAATCATAAAAAAACCAATTTTCAATAAACTAGTTAAATTTTCAAATACAGAGATCAATTTTCTACCAAAAAACACGAATATTTAACCAAATGAATAAATTTTTAAACAAATAGTTTAGCTTTAAACTTAAAAAGATAAATTTTGAAGCAAACATAGAATAATTGAATTTTCAGTTAAAAAAATTAATTTTTAAACCAAAAAGAGAAATTTTCAACAAGGAGTTTTATTTTCAACCAAGAAAGATATTTCAGTCAATAAAGAAAATAAATGTCATAAAAAACGTTGGATTTTCAAGACAATAAAACTAATTTTCTACAACCAAGAAGATTAATCTTCTACCAAAAAAGACAAATTTACCGAAAGGTGAAGTTTCAACAAAAAAAAAAAAAAAAAAAAAGGATTTTCAACAAAAATATAATAGCTAAATACTCGGTTGAAAAAATTAATTTTGAAAATGAAAAAAATTAACCAAAAAGGATGATTTTTCAAACAAAACAATGAATTTTTTTTATCAAGACAATTAATATTCCATCACAAAAGACGAATTTTAAACCAAATACAAGATTTTAAACAAAACACATGATTTCAAACGAAATATTTAAATCTCAGTAAAAAATATTTATCTTGGACCAAAAAAATTTCAACAAAATATTCAAAGTTGAAAATTTGACATTTTGGTTAAAATTGATTTTCTTTCTTGACTGAAAAATCTTTTTTGGTTAAAAAATTAACCATATTAAAATGTCGTATTTTTTGAATTAATTAAACTGATTTTGCTTTGCATTAAAAATATTTTTTGGTTGAAAATTCAACTACTTGATTAAAAGTTGAACCAATGTAAAAAATAATTCATCTCTGGTTGAAATTGTAACTACTTTGTTAAAAATTATCGGTTTTGTTGAAAGCTCAACTATTTTGTAGAAAATTCGTCTTTGTGGCTTCAAAATTCAATAATTTTATTGAAATTTTTTTTATTTCTTGACGGAAAAATATTTTTTGGTTGAAAAAGCAACTATTTTCTTGTAAATTCGTCTTTTTTGGATGAATTCAACTATTTTTTATTTAAAACTGAACTATGTACTTGGTTGAACTACTTTTTTCAAATTCTTTTTTTTTTTTGAAGATTCACCTCTTTAAATGGAATTTTGACCTATTTTCTAGAAAATTCGTTTTGGTTGATAATTCATATTTTTGTTGAAAGTTCAACTATTTGATTCAAAATTCATCTACTTCGTTAAAAATAAAATATTTTTGCTTGAAATTTGAGGAATTTGAAGCGTTTCAATTTCAATTTAATATTAGAAGAAAATGTTCAAATTTTCTTCTTTTAGGGTTAAAAATTCAACAATTTAGTTAAAATTGTTCTTCTTTCTTGATCGTAAAATTATGTTTTCGTTAAGAAATCAATTACTTTTTTGGTTGAAAAATCAACTACTTGGTTGAAAGTTAAACCCATTTTTTTTTTAATTTCATCCCTTTAGTTAAAAATGTAACTACTTTGTTGAAATTTCGCCCTTTTGAGTTGAAAATTCAACAATTTAGTTGAAAATGAACTGCTTCGCTGAAAATTCACCTATTTTTTTTTAGAAAATTCGTATTTGCGTCTTGAAAATTCAATAATTTGGTAGGCATTTTTTTCTTGCCTGAAAAATCCTTTTTGGTTGAAAATTCCACTACTCTGTTTTACTTGTAATATTAGGAATTTGAAGCGTTTCAATTTCAGGATGTTCAACGATTCTTAGGAACGAAATTCAAGGTCCTTTTATTTCATTTTGTATTGGTCAACAATCTCTAAAGAAAGCCAAACTGTAAATAAACGAGTTCTTAATTTTTTGCGAACATAAGTCGTATTTGTAAAACCTTTGAGAATACTTTTTAATCTTTGTAAAGTCTTTGAAATCCCTGAAATCTTTGAAATATTTGTGAAAACATTTTTTTTTTAATTTGAAATCATTCAAATATTTAAAACCTTTTGAAATTATTCAAATATTCAAAGTCTTTCGAAATCTTCTAAAAAATTTGGAAATCGTTTTAAATCTTTGAAATGTTAAGAAATCTTAGAAATATGATTTATACTCTTTTTAAAATCTTTAAAATCCTTGAAATCTATTTTAAGTTTTAATATCTTTGTGAAATGTTCGAAATTTTGATGAAATCATTGAAATTTGGTGTACGCGACTTTTTCAAATCTTTGAAACGCTTGAAATCTTTGAGAAATATTTTTAAATCATTAAAAATATTTGTAAAATCTCTAAAATCTTTGAGAAACATTTTGAAATCACTAAACATATTTGTAAAATCTTTCAAATCTGGTGTACAAGCCTTTTCTAAATCTCTGAAATACTTGAAATCTTTTTAAAAAATTTTGAAATCTTTTAAAATTTTTATAAATCTTTGAAATCCTTAAAATATATGTGAAATTTTTTGCAACCTTTAAAATCTCTTGAAACGCTTATAAATTCTTTGAAATATTTCTGAAATATTTTGCATTTGTTTCAAATCACTGGAATATTTAAAATCTTCGTGAAATCTTTTTAAAAAAAAAATTTAATCGATTAAAATATTTGAAACACCCTTTTTGAAAATTTTGAAATTCTTTTGAAATCTTTATGAAATCTTTGTATTATTTGTGAAACCTTTCTCAAATCTTTTGCGATAATTTGAAATCATTAAAATATCTGAAATTTTTGTGAAATGTCTTAAAATCTTGAAAATCCTTCAAATCTGTTGAAAGTTTTTAAATCTTTGAAATCTGGAGTACTCGCTTTTCTCAAATCTTTGAAATCCTTGAAATCTTCATGAAATGTCCGAAATCTTTGAAAATTTTTTGTGTTTTTTTTTAATACAATGTACACGATTTTTTTTAATCTTTAAAATCCTTTAAATCTTTCGAAATATTTGTGAAATCTTCCTTAAGCTTTTGCTTTTTAAATCTTTTGTATTCGTTGAAATCATTAAATTATTTGAAATCTTTTGAAACCTTCTAAAATGGTTTAAAACCATTAGAAATCGTTTCAAATCTTTTTAATCTTTGAAATCCTTTAAATCTTTGAAAGGTTGCGAAACCTTCAAAATCCTTTTCAATATTTTAAAATATTTTAAATATTTTTAAATCTTTAGAAATGTTTTGTAACCTTTTGAAATCTGGTGTGTACTCAAAAACCGAGTGGTGTCCGAGTGTTCTAAAAGCAAAAAAATCAAAATTTAAGGAGATTCCCAGGTTTTCAAGGTTTCAAAAAAAATTCAAGAATCCCAGGTTTTTCAAGATTTTCAAGGTCGCTGGACACCTTGAATTTGAACTTAATATTAGTACCTACACTAATTTTATGCAAAATAATTTATTCCCCTATTTTCGTGAAATTGATATCAACAAAAGAAATATCTCTCAAAGCATCTTGTTTTTTAATGTCTTGAATTTTTCTTTATGATTCTTAAAAAATGAATCGAAACTTTAAAAAAAAAAAGGGAGAAAAAGGCAAAATGGGGTCCAAATTCTCGATCTTAGGTATTTTAGAGAATTTTTCAAATTTAAGGGGGGGGGGGGGTTGTAATCCCTGATAATTATTGAAGTTTTTATCACGGTATAATAGCAAACCTTCACAATGCAAGCTTTTCCATCTTCATTGGGTATCGGAAAATTCAGAATATGCTCCTTAGAAACTATTGCTGGCCTAGTTTCTTTCGGTGCTGAATCCTTAGATGTATTTCCAAATGACTCCAAAACCTTTTCTTTCTTTTTGATAGGTTCAGAACAGTCCATTACTTCCTCACTGCTCGTTTCCAGAGATCGCTTACTGACATTTTTCAGATTAGTATTAACATTGGCCTGAGGTACTTTTTCTTTTGCCCATTCATTCAAACCGGGAACAGATATGACAAAGTAAGTTTGTCGTTCTGAGTTTTTGTTTCTTTGAGAATCTAAGGAAATATTTTCGTGCGGCTGCAAAGTAAATTGAACTTTTAAAAAGATTTTCAGAAAAATGTGTTTGTTTAAGACTTTATCCTTAATTAGGGATCGTCCATAAACTACGTTACCAATTTGAGGGAGGGAAGGGGTTTCGCGATAATAAATTTTAAGAAAGTTTGAGACTTTTGCGAAATATTTCACTCTTTCTCCCCTTTCTAAAGAATATCTAGTTTTCAAGAAATTTCCCCTTTTTCTGGATTTTTCGTTTCAATTTTTGTGGTTACAAATTCTACTATTTAATTGAAAATTTAATTATTTTGTTGAAAA
>JAUELO010000085.1:7672200-7688183 GCA_032357855.1 Amphibolips quercusostensackenii | reverse complement strand
TTTGGAGATTTCACAACGGACTTTTGATTCACTTCAATGGGCTGAACTGGAACTGGAATTTCCTTTGGAAAATTAGCAGGAATGTTAAAACCTGGAATCACTGCCGTATCTAAACAAAACAAAAATAAATACAAATTTATTGAAAGTTTAACCATTTCAATTTTAAACTATTGAGGGGTTGATCACTCTTGAATTCTTGGTGACAAGTGTTCGTGAAATCTTTGAAATCTTTGAGAAATCGTTTAAAATCTTTTAAGTCTTTAGTAAATCTTTAAAATCTTTTTGAAATCTTTTATGTGTTTTGAAACCATTGAAGTCGTTCGAAATCTGAAATCTTTGATATGCTTTAGAATCTGAAATTTTTGTGAAATCATATGAAATCTTTGAAATTTTGGTTAGATCTGCGAATTCTTTGCGAAATCTTTTTAATCTTTCTAAAATCTTTGCATTCCTTGTGAAATCGTTTGAAATCTTTGTGAAATCTGAAATCTTTTGAATATTTAAAAATCTTTAATATGCTTTAGAATTTTTAAAATTTTTGTGAAATCATATAAAATCTTTAAAACCTTGGTGAGAAATCTTCGTGAAGTCTGCGATATCATTTAAATATTTCTGAAATCTTTGATAAGTTTTAGAATCTTTGACATCTTTGTGAAATCGTATGTAATCATTATAGAATCTGTGAAATCTTTACGAAATCTTTTTAATATTTTCTGAAATCTTTTGAAATATTTGTGAAATTATATGAAATCTTTGTGAAATCATGTAAAATTTTTAAATCTTTGTGTGATCATATGAAATCATTGTAAAATATGTAAAATGTTCATGAAATCTTTTAAATCTTTCTGTAATTTTTTGAAATCTTTACGTAATCTTTGTGAAATCATATGAAATCATCATAAAATCTGTAAAATGTTTGCAAAATCTTTGAAATCTTTGCGAAATCTTTTTAAATTATATAAAATTGTGAAATCTTGGTAAAATCTTTGTGAAATCCGTGAAATATTTATTAAACCTTTGAAAAATTGTTTGAAATCTGTGAAATATTTTTAATCTTTCTAAAATCTTTTTAAATATTTAATATGTTTTGAAATCTTTGAAATCTTGGGGAAACTGGGAAATATTTGTTAAATATTTGTGAAATCGTTTGGAATCTACGTGAAATCTTTATAAATCTTTGATATGTTAGAAATCCTTGTAAAATCTTTGCGATTTTTAAAAATCTTTCTAAAATTCTTTGAAATCTGTGAAATTTTTTTAATCCTTCAAAAATCTTTTCAAATATTTAATATGTTTTGAAATTTTTGAAATCTTGGGGAAAACTGTGAAATATTTGTGAATTCGTTTGGAATTTATGTGAAATCTTTTAAATTCTTATAAATTTTTGATATGCCTTCGAATTTTTTAAAATTTTGTGAAATCATATGAAATCTCAGCAAAACCTGTGAAATCTTTGCGAAATCTTTTGAATCTTTTTGAAATGTTGGAAATCCTTGTGAAATCTTTGAAATCTTTATGAATCTTTAATACGCTTTAGAATTTTTGAAAATTTTGTGAAATCATATGAAGTCCTTGACATCTCGATGAAATCTGTGAAATCTCTCTGAAATCTTTTTATTCTTTATGAAATGTTGGAAATCTTTGTGAAATCTTTGAAATCTTTGGGATTTTTAAAAATATTTCTGATATTGGTTGAAATCTTTTATACGTTTTGGAATTTTTTACATTTTTGATATATTTTGATATGCTTTGGATTCTTTGAAATCTTTGCGATTTTTTTTAATCTTTCTGAAATTGTTTGAAATCTTTTATACGTTATGGAATTTTTTAAATCCTTTAAATCTTTGTAAATCTTTGATATGCTTTAGAATTTTTAAAAAATTTGTGAAATCATATGAAATCTTTGAAATCTCGGCGAAATCTGAGAAATCTTTGTAAAATCTTTAAAATCTTTCTGAAATGTTAGAAATCCTTGTGAAATCTTTGAAATCTTTGCGATTTTTAAAAATCTTTCTAAAATTGTTTGAAATCTGTAAAATTTTTTCAATTCTTCCAAAATTTTTAAAAATATTCAATATGTTTTAAAATCTTTTAAATCTTAGCGAAAACTGTAAAATATTTGTGAAATCGTTTGGAACCTATGTGAAATCTTTTAAATCTGTATAAATCTTTGATATGCTTCAGAATATTTGAGAATTTTGTGAAATCATAATAAAACTTTGAAATCTCGGCGAAATCTGTGAAATCTTTGCGATTTTTTTATTTTTCTGAAATTGTTTGAAATCTTTTATATGCTTTAGATTCTTTGAAATTTTCGCGACTTTTTAATCTTTCTAAAATTGTTTGAAATTTTTTATACGATTTGCAATTTTTCAAATTTTTTTAGATCTTTTGAAATCTTTGATAAGCTTTTGATTCTTTAAAATTTTTGTAAAACATATGGAATCTTTGACATCTTTATAAAATCACGTATAATCATTGTGGAATCTGTGAAATCTTTGTGAAATCTTTTATATCTTTCTGAAATCTTTTGAAATATTTATAAAATTATATAAGATTTTTGTGAAATTATATGATATTTTTTAAATCTTTGTAAAATAGTTTGAAATCATTATGAATCTTCGTGATATCTGAAATCTTTGTGAAATCATAAAAATCTTTCTGAAATGTTAAGAGATCCTTGTGAAATCTTTGAAATCATTGCGATTTTTTAAAATCTTTCTAAAATTGTTTGAAATCTGTGCAATTTTTTTAATCCTTCCAAAATCTTTTTAAGTATTTTATATGTTTTGGAATCTTTGAAATATTGGGGAAAACTGTGAAATATTTGTGAAATAGTTTGGAATCTATTTGAAATCTTTTAAAACTTTATAAATCTTTGATATGCCTTAGAATTTTTGAAGTTTTTGTGAAATCATATGAAATCTTTAAAAGCTTGTCGAAATCTGTAAAATCTTTGCGAAATCTTTTAAATCTTGGAAATCCTTGTGAAATCTTTGAAATTTTTGTAAAACTTTTTAATCTTTCTGAAATTGTTTGAAACCTTTTATATGTTTTGGAATCTGGGAAATATTTCTGAAATCGTATGAAATCTTTAAATTCTTGGTGAAATCTATGAAATCTTTGCGAAATCTTTCAAATATTTATATAATCTTTTGGAATCTTTTATACGTTTTGGAATCTACGAAATCTTTATGAAATTGTTCAAAATATTTTTGAAATCTGAAACATTTTTAATCTTTTGTATGCATTGGAATCTTTGAAATTTTGGTAAAATCATATGAAAGCTTTGAAATCTCGGTAAAATCTGTGAAATATTTGCGAAACTTTTTAAAACTTTCAAGATTCTTTTGAAATCTTTGTGAAATCTTTGAAATCCTTGTAAAATTATTGAAGTCTGTAAAATTTTTTTTATCTTTATGAAATCCTTCGACATCTTTTATGTTATGACATCTTCGAAATCTTTATGAAATCATACGAAATCTTTGAAATCTTCGTGAAATCTTTGCGAAATCATTTAAATGTTTCTGAAATCTTTGATATGTTTTGAAATCTTTGAAATTTCGGTGAAATCATATGAAATCTTTGTAAAATCTGTGTGAATTATTTTAAATCTTCATGAAATATTTTGAAATATTTCATATTTGTTTAGGTATTGGTGAAAACTGTGAAATATTTGTCAAATATTTGTTAAATCTTTTAAATTTTTGTGAAATTATATGAAATCTTAGAAATGTTAGTGAAATCTGTGTGATATCGTTTAAGACCTTTGCGAAATTTTTTTTATCTTTCTAAAATTATTTGAAATCTTTTATATGTTTTAGAATCTTTGAAATATTTGTGAAATCATATGAAATCTTTGAAATCTTGGTGAAATATTTGTCAAATATTTATGAAATCTTCATGAAACTTTTGTAATATTTTTTTAACCTTTCTGAAATTGTTTAAAATTTTTGACATGTTGTGGAATTTTTGTGAAATCGTATGAAATCTTCGAAACATTGATGAAATCCTTGTGAAATCTGTGAAATATTTGTGAAATTTTTTGAATCTTTGCAAAAAAATTTTAATCTTTTCCGAAATTGTTTAAAATCTTTTATATGTTTTGGAATCTCTAATAAATCAGTGAAATATTTGTGAAAAGTTTGAAAAGTTTGCGAAATCTTTCTACAGTTTTGATATATTTCGGAATCTTTTAAATCTGCGTAAAATCTTTTTAAAGTCATTTGAAATCATTGCGAAATCTTTTAAAACTTTCTGAAATATTTTTAAATCTTTGATGTTTTGGAACCTTTCAAATCTTTGTGAAATCATAAGAAATATTTGTAATCTTTGTGAAATATTGGTTAAATCTTTGTCAAATCTGAAAAATATTTGTGAAATATTGTAAATCTTTGCGAAACCTTTCAAATATTTGATATATTTTGGAAACATTAAAATCTTTCTGAAATAATTTAAAATCTTTGTAAAATCTTTTACATGTTTTAAAATCTTTAGAATATTTGTGAAATTATTTGAAATCTTGGTGAAACCTTGTAAAATCATTGTGAAATCTTTAAAATATTTGCGAACCCTTCATGAAATCTTTTAAATCTTTGCCAAATCTTTGAAATCTTAAAATCTGTTGTACATTCAAAAGTCTCGTAGTCAAACCCTCGAACTATGGTAATTTTTAATTAACTTACCTTTGTTGCTTCCAGAAATATCAGGATTCTTAGGGATATCCGGCATCAAAGGAATGTTTTCTTTAATTGAATTAAATGGCAGATTATTAATTTTATTGACAGATTTGTCTGTCGTAATGGCACCTCGCGCATTGTTTGGTTCCTCCATGGCAAATAAATTCACATATGTACCCAAAATCATTATTGAAACGCCAACAAAAACAATACCCTGAAACAAAAAAAATACAATGTATCATTTTACCTTAGAACCGAATGAAATTTAATTTAACTAAAGTGAGATTAACGAACCTTAGCAAGTAATCTTTCATTCGTATTTTTACTGCTTATTGATATGAAGAATGCTGCCGGAAATATGAGACAAATCATAACTCCGATTGTTGCTCCTACTATGCCGAGTACGAATTCTATGTTTGGTATCATTATACCAAGAATCAATGAAAATATCACAACAACAAAGGTCAGGAACCTAAATCTCGTTTCGGGCATGTAACTGCTCGAAGATTCGTGAATATAAGCCTAGAAAAGAAGACTGAGTTATTCTTTAAATCAATTTAGGATTTATCCTAATTATTTTCTAGTAGTAAAGTATTTACCCTGCGAAAAAGGAGAGAATTCAAACTGGCTCGACAGGGAAAAATGACTAGTGGAAAACTAAAAGCCACCGAGAAGACGAAACATAGTTTGATGACTTCGGATGAAGGACTAGGTTCAAAACTCATCAAGATATTTCCTAAAAGTAAGAAATTACTGTATATTTAACCGCAAAAAATTAATTATTTGAAAATGATATACCAGGGTGGCCGCAAAACTTCAAAGTCAAAATTCTCTGACTTTTCCCTGACTAACTTTTCATTTTAACTGCCTTGGTACCTTTTAAAATATCTTAAAATATTTAAAATCTTTCCAAATCTTTTGAAACACCTCGAAATTTTTGAAATCTCTTAAAAATTCCTTGCATGATTTTAAAAACCCTAAAATTCTTTCAAATCCCTTCAAATTATTGAAATATACTGAAAATTCTTCGAAATCCTTGGAATTTGAAAATAACATAAATACTTCGGATACATGATTCACTGGTCATATTAGAAAGTAATTTTAAGAATTTTCAGTTTATACGGTAAACTAAATAAATAGGACTTTAGCCCGTTTCTTGACGATTCTGTACCACAAAATTATCCATTCATGTCGAACTGAAAAAAGGCTAGTTACGGCTCTGATTATTATTAGGGTGATTTTTCAATTTCTTGTGCTATGTCCTGATTTTTCATACCCGAAAACAAAAATTCGCGATTTTTATTGCGCGGACCTAAATTTTGTTCACAATTTCAATTTGAAAAACTTTACATGTATGTAATTTTTTTTATTATTTAAAAAGAAAGGAAAACATCGAACTGACTAAAAAAATTGGAAATTCTGAAAAGTATTTAAAATAATTAACATATTGTACAGATTGTACCCTATTATTTAAATAAAAATGTTGATCTCAAAAAAGTTAATTGTATAATTGATAAAGGTAGAAATTGAACATTCAACTATTTGATAGAATATTAACTTTTATTTTTTTGAAAATCATATGTTCGGTTTGAAAATCAACTGTTTTTTAGAAAATTTCTTCTTTTTGGCAAGCAAATTCTACATTTTGAATTAAATGTTTTTTTCTTTATGGACTGAAAAATTTTTCTTGGTTGAAAATTCGTCTTTTTGGTTTAAAAATTTACCTGCTTTCGTAAAAATTTTATCATTTTTGGATAAAATTGCAACTGCTTGGTTGAAAACCAATCTTTTTTGATTGAGGATTTTCAACTATTTTGTAGAAAATTCGTCTTCTTTAGTTGAATTCAACTGTTTTTGGTTTCAAATTAAAATCTCTTTTGGTTGAAATATCAACTATTACATTTTACGTTGAGAATGTAACTACTTAGTTAAAGGTACAACTACTTTGTTAAAAATTCATTTTTTTTGGTTGATTATTTACCATTTTAATACAGAAACTTTTCTTTTGGTTGATAATTTTACTATTTTGTTGAAAATTCGTTTTAAATTGGTTAAAAATTAATTTTTTAACTAGAAATTTAACTACTCCATTATTGGTTGAAAATTGCTCTCTTATAGCTGAAAATTCATGTATTTTGTTGAAATTAATTTTGTTTGGTTAAAAATGTAACTATTTTTTGAAAACTCGTCTTTTGTGGTAGAATATTCATCTTTTAGTGAAAACTTAATCTTTTTAATTTAAAAAAATTTTTTTTTTCAAAATTTTTTTTCACATAATCAGTTGAAATTTTATTTTTTAACTAAAAATTTAGCTACTATATTTTTGGTTGAAAAGTTATCTTTTTTAATTGAAAATTCATCTATTTTGCTGAAAATTATTTTTTTTGTTACAAATTTAACTATTTTTCTAAAAATTCGTTTTTTTTGGTAAGAAATTTATTTTTTTAACAGAAAATGTAACTTTCCATTTCTAATTGAAAATTCATCTTTGTGGTTGAAAATTCATCTTTTTGGTCAAAAATTAAACAACGTGGTATAATAACAATCACCTTGGTGAAAAATGCACCTTTTTAATTCAAAACATTTTTTTTCGTGAAAATTTTACTATTTTGATGAAAATTCGTTTTTAATTAGTTAAAAGTTAATTTTTTAACTAAAAATTTAACTACTCTATTTTTGGCTGAAAATCGAAATTTCTTGGTTGAAAATTCATGTATTTTGTTGAACATTTTTCTCTTTTGGTAGAAAATAAATTTTTACGGTTGACAATTCATGTTTTTGGCAAAAAATTCAACATTTGGATCAAAATTGATTACCCATTGAAGATTTAACTACTCCATTTTTGGTTGAAAATTTATCTTCTTTAGTTGAAAATTTATCTTTAGTTGAAAATTCATTATTTTTTCAATATTAATTTCTTTGGTAAAAAATTCGTTTTTTTTTTGGTTAACAATTAATTTTTGTAACTAAAAATATGACTATTATATTTTTTGTTAAAAAATCATGTTTTTTAATTAGAAATTTATGTATTTTGATGAAAATTTGTCTTTTCTGGTAGAAAATTAATTTTTATGGTTAGAAATTCATTATTCTGTTCAATATTAATTTTTTTTTGGTTAACAATTCATTTTTGTAACTGAAAATATGGCTATTCTATTTTTTGTTGAAAAATATTGTTTTTTAATTAAAAATTCATGTATTTTGATGGAAATTTGTCTATTTTTGTAGAAAATTAATTTTTATGGTGAAAATTCATCAGTTTGTTCAATATTAATTTCTTCGGTTAAAAATTCGTTTTTTTGGTTAACAATTAATCTTTGTAACTGCAAATATGACTATTCTATTTTTTGTTGAAAAATATTGTTTTTTAATTAAGAATTAATCTATTTTTATGAAAATTTGTCATTTTCGGTAGAAAATTAATTTTTACGGTTGAAAATTGACGTTTTTGGCCAAAACTTCATCTATTTGGTTCAAAATGTATTTTTTATTGAAGATTCATTATTATAGTTAAAAACTTATACATTTGGTTGAAAATTTAACTATTCTGTTGACAAATCGTTTCTAATGGTTACAAATTACTTTTTTGCTGTAAATATAACTATACCATTTAAGGTTGGAAATGTATCTTTTTTAATTGAAAATTCATGTATTTTTTTAAAACATTCGTCTTTTGTTGAAAATTTCATTATTTTGTTGAAGATTCATTTTTAATTAATTGAAAATTAATTTTTTAACGACAAATTTAGCTACTCTATTTTTGGTTGAAAATGTATCTTGTTTATTTGAAAATTCATGTACTTTGTTAAATATTAATTTCTTTGATTACAAATTTAACTATCAACTTGAAAATTCTTTTTTAAGGGTTAAAGATCAATTTTTAAAACAGAAAATATAACCATTCCATTTTTAGTTGACATTTTATAATTTTTATTTTAAAATTCATGTATTTTGTTGAAAAATTGTCTTTTTAATAGAAAATTAATCTTTATTATAGAAAATTCATTGTTTTGATAAAAAATTCAATTATTTGATTTAACATTAATTCTTTTATCAAAGATTCATCATTATAGTTGAAAATGCATTAATCTGTTTAAAAATTTAACTATTTTGTCGAAAATTTGTTTTTTATGGTTAAACATTATTTTTTTAACTGTAAATATAACTATTCAATTTTGAGTTAAAAATGCACCTTTTTGAGCGGTTGAAAATTCATGCATTTTGTTGAAAATTCATTTTTTGGTTAAAGATTCCTTACTTTAGTTGAAAATTCATTTCTCTGTTTAAATATGTAACTTCTTTGTTGAAAATTCATGTATTTTGTTAAGGCTTTATCTTTTTTGATAGAAAATCAATCTCATTGGTTGAAAATTGATTTTTTTTGTTTGAACATTAATTTCTTCGGTTCAAAATTTATAACGGGCAGGAAACATAAAAAATTAGCTAGGGAAGTCAGGGTAAGTTAGGGCATTTTGATCAAGCCATTCAGTCAACATAATTATTATGAATAAGAATGTTAAAATACCTGTGAATGGTTGTGTGCAACAAGCGATATAACCAAATAATCCTACGGACATATAAACTGCTGTACAGATATTCAAAGCGCCTCTCACAATTTCGTTCATCTTCTCCAAAGAAACGTTTGGAACAGATTCATATATTTCAAATAATTGTGTCTGACAAAATAAAGCCATGGCAAAAATTGGAAGGCACTGTAAAATCCCTGCAGGTCTCCAAAAATATACGTGTTCGTACCAATCGCCGGCAAAGATATGCTGAGTTGATTCTCCCATCACCTATTTTCAAATAATTATTACAAAATTCTTATTTTTCAACGGACCTAGTAAAAAAATTTTTACAAAAAAGTACAGTAAATTAAAACCATTTTTACAGGAAGCTACAAATAATAGCAATAAATTACAACCAAAATTACAGGAAAGTACAACTTTTTTCCATCATTCGGACGAATTTTGTACTTTTTTTGTATATTGCTGTATTTTATTGTAATTTTAATTTCCTACAAGAATTGACAACTATAAGAATCTGCATTGAAATTTTTCAAGTTTTATATGTTGTACTGTTCAAAGATTTTAAAATATATAATTCCACGCTATTATTTTCAATGTTATAAATTGAAGAGTAAATAAAAAAATAAATAAATTGTAAAAGTTACATTATTTTAATCAACTTTAAGCTAGAAGCATTAATTTATGCATCAAAATTTGTTTTGAAATCTTTTTAAATAATTTTTAAAAAATTTGTTTTAAAAAAATAATTCAAAAATTTTCCAGGAATCTAATGAAAATTATTATTGTTAAAATCTTCCAGATTCTTTTTTGAAAATTTTGGAAATCTTTTTAAATATTCTTTTAAAATTAATTTTTCACCAAAGAAATTATTTTTAGTTTTTCTAGGAATTTTAATTAAAATTTTTTTATTCTTTTGAAACCTTTCTGAATTCTTTAAAGGCTTCTAAATTTGGCGTTCAAAATCTTCAAAAATCTATATTTAGTTTTAAATGTTTTGAAATCTTTTCGAGTTTTAAATTATTTTGGAATCTTTTCAAAACTTCTAAAAATATCTTAAACTTCCTCGATTTTTTTCTAAATTAATAATTGTTCAATTTTTATTTATCAAACATTCTCTACACATTAATTTTTCACAATAAAAACTTATACACAATTTTTCCAGCAATCCTTAGAACAATTTTTATTTTCTGGAAACATTTAAAGATCCTTAAAAATCTTCACAATTTTACTTTGAAATCTTCGAAGTTTTGGATTTTTAATAAGTTTGATATTATTTTAAAGATAACCACTCTTGATGAATTGTAATGAGTTTAAAGGAATTTAAGGGAAACGAGAAGAATGCGATGGAACTCATAAAAATTCAAGGTGAATTAAAAAAAGTTTTAATAAATGAAAACAATTTCGAAATATAGAAAAATTTCATTGAATTCAATGAGCTTGAAAAGAACTTAGAAAAATTCAAGGGAATTCAAAAGAATTTGTTGAAATACCTAAGAATTCAAGGTGAAGTTAAAAGAATTTAGGATCAATTTAATAAAAACATTTGAGAATTATAAAAAATCCATTAAATTAAATAGAATTGAGTGAATTTATAAGAATTCAAGTAGATTAAAAAAATTCAACAGAATCCCAAAGAATTTAAAAGAATTCAGGGTGAATTCCAAAAAAAATTTCAAATCTTTGAAATCCAACTAATTTCTAACCAAAGAAGACTAATGACTACAATACACTTCAAGTTAAATTCAAGACTTCAAAAGAATTTAAATATGTGAATTGAGAAAAAAAAATTTAATCAAAAAAATGCCATTGTTTACAATAAAATTTGAGTGGATTTAGAGGAATTTTAGGGAAATAAGAAGAATTCGATGAAATTCATAAAAAATTAAGATGAGTTAAACAAAAAATTTTGAAAAATCTATTGAATGAAGTAGAATTGAGTGAATTTAGAAGAATTTAAATGAATTTGAAAGGATTCAGGATAAGTTAATACGAACATAAATTATTTAATAAGAATTAAAATTAAAATTTAGTGAACATTCTTTTTCTTTCTTGGTTCAAAGCTCGTTTTTTTTCGTTTCAAAATTTATCTGTTTTGGTAAAAAAATCTCTTTTTTGGTTGAAAATTAGTCGAATTCAACTGAGTTTGATTTTAAATAAAAATCTTTTTTGTTAAAATAATATCATTTATTATATTTTTCATTGAGAATTTGTCCATTACGGTAGAAAATCATGTATTTTCAAAATCCAGATTTTCGGTTTGAAAATTCAACCCTTTTTTTGGAAAAAGTGTTGTCTTTGGTTTGAAATTTTAACCCTTTTGGCAGAAAAAGATTCTGTAGAGGGTTCAGCTATTTTGTTGAAAATTCGTCTTGTCTGGTTCAAAATTTAACTACTTCGTTGAAAGTTGAAATACTTTTTTAAAAATACAGTTATTTGGTTGAAGATTCATAATTTTAGTTGAAAATTAATTTCCTTGGTTGAAAATTTGACTATCTTTTTTCAAATTTGTGTTTTTTGAAGAAAATTCAACTACTATTTTGTTAAAAATGAACTTTTATCTCGGAAATTTGACTCTTTCGTTGACAATCCTTCTATTTGGCTTGAAAATGGTAGAAAATTCAACTATTTGGTTGAAAAATAACTTTTTGTTAAAAATTAATATTTTCGGTATTAAATTCAATTATTTGGATGAAATGCATGCATTTTCTTGAAAATTTAACTATATGTATAGAAAGACCAACTAATTGGTCAGAAATTAACTTTTTGGTTGAAATTTAACTTTTTTGTTGAAAATTAATATTTTTGGTATGAACTATTTCGTTGAAAATTAACTTTTATAGTTAAAAATTAATATTTTCGGCATGAAAATTCAACTATTTGGATAAAAATTCATGTATTTAGTTAAAAAATTAACAATTTAGATAGAAAGTCTAACAATTGGCTAGCAAAGTAACTTTTTTGTTGAAAATTCATCCTTTTGGCTTGACAATTCAAATCTTTTGTTCAAATGTATTCTTTTTGTTTGAAATTGCATTTCTTCTTGTAAAAAATTTCATCTTTTTCGGTTAAAAATACAACTATTTGATTGAATAATGTGACTGAAAAATCTTTCTTGGTTGACATTCAATTCGTTCTGTTGAAAATTTAGGTTTTATTGAAAATTCAACTATTTTGTTAGAAAGTCATCTATTTTGTTACAAATGCAATATGTTTACTTGAATTTGAAGAGTTTCGAACTGACTAATACAGAAGGTGTTTTGCTCGAAATTTTAAAAATTTTAGGCCCTGATACTTTATATTGAATTTTATTCTAAATACTTGCCGAAATATATTACGACTTTATTATTTACTTTGACTAATGCCTAATTCTTTTTAAATTAAGTCTTTGTAGATTATCATCTTAGTTATTTTGATTTTTACATTATAAAATTAAGAAAATAAAAAAGTAACTTCTTAGGTAACTTAAGGTTACTTTACCTAGTAACTGTAACTAGTTACAGTTACAAATAACGTAACTGTAACTAGTTACTAAAACAAAAGTAACTTATCCAACACTAATTTTTACAACAAAGTAAAAAAAATATTGATAAAGTTATACAAATTTTTGAATTGTAGAAACTTATACTTTACTGTTGATTTTTTTCAAAGTGTCTACTCAAATCCTGCAAAAAAATCCCTAACAATTACAGGTTTTTTCCAGAGATCTCCAGTTTCTTTCAGGTATAATATTTCATAGTAGCGAACAATTCAAATATTTTTTATTTTTTAAACATTTTTAATTAAATTTAATTTAGAAAGCTTTGACAAATTATTATATTACAAGAAATTCGTAAATATATTAGTGCCATAGATTAATTAAATATTTAATAATACTAAAAACATAACTAAAAATTTGATTAATTTGTCTCCAAAAATCCTGAATTTTGATAATAATGCAAACAAATTTATATTATATCTTCTTATATTTGAAATTCAATACATATTTAGGGAAAATTAATGTGTGTACTATATTATAATCAATTCAAACCGCTTCGAATTTCTAACGCTTTAAGTAAAAATATTGCATTTTCAACAATATAGAGGAATTTTTTAACAAATAATTGAATTTTAAACCAAAAATACCAAACAGTTGAATTTTGAACTAAACAATATCAATTTTTGAACCAAATAGTAGAATTTTGAAATAAAAAAGATCAATTTTCAAGCAAAAATGGAATAGTTAAATCTTCAGTAAAAAAAAGTAATTTTCCACACAATAAAAAACACATTTTAAACCAAAGTAATAAATTTTTAACTAAAAACGATGATCTTCAACTGGAATAGATGAATTTCACACAAAAAAGATGCATTTTTAACAAAAGAGTTAAATTTTCAACCAAGCTGTTTTATTTTCAACCTATTGATGAATTTTCAAATAAAATTATTCTTATTTACCTGGAAAACTTGAAATTTCAACTAAAAAGATGATTCTTCTAACAAGAAGATTAATTTTATTCCAAAAAGGACGATTTTTCAACAAGATACATGAATTTTCAACACAAATTTTCGACCGGATTGTTAACTGTTAAACTAAATTTATGCTTATATAACTATAAAGCTTGAATTTTCAACAAAGAAGATAATTCTTTAAACAGAAAGATTAATTTTATCCTAAAAAAGGGCGATTTTTCAACAAAATGCGTAAATTTTCAACTAAAAAAGGCAACTTTTCAACCAAATAGTTGAATTTTTAATTAAAATTATGCTTATTTGACTGAAAAACTTGAATTTTCAACAAAAAGGATGATTCTTCGAACAAGAAGATTAATTTTATTCCCGAAAGGACGAATTTAATAAAATACGTGAATTTTCAACTAAAAAAGAAAAATTTGCAACCAAATAGTTGACTTTTGAACTGAAAAGGTTCAATATTCAACAAAAAATAGGATAGTTGAAAAAATTATTTTTCAACAAAAGGGATGGATTTTCCACTAAAACCATGACTGTTTCACTGAAATAGTTTAATTTTAGAGCAAAAAGATAAATGTTCAACTAAAATAATGAATCTTTGACTGGCATATTTGAATTATCATCCAAAAAGATTAATTTCTATAAAAAAGACGAAATCTTCACCAGAATGCATGAATTTTTAACTAAAGAAGATACATTATTAACTAAACATTAAATAATTAAATTATCAATTAAAAAATTAATTTTCAACAAAAGAAAACACCTTTTAAAGCAAAGTGATGGATTTTCAACTAAAAAGATCAATTTTCAAACAAAAATGGAATAGTTAAATTTTCAGTTGAATAAATTAATTTTCCACAAAAAAACTAATTTTGATCGAAAGTAATAATTTTTTAACTCAAAGTGATGATCTTCAACTGGAATAGATGAATTTTGAACAAAAAAGATGAATTTTTAATAAAAAAGTTAAAGTTTCAATGAAGTTAATTTATTTCCAATCAAAATGATGAATTTTCAACCAAAATTACACTTATTTAAGTGGGAACTTGAATTCTCACCAAAAAAGATGATTCTTCAAAAAAAGATTAATTTTATTCCAAAAAAGTTGATTTGTCAACAAAATACATGAATTTTCAACTACAAAAAACAAACTTTCAACCAAATAGTTAAATTTTGAGTTAAAAAAATTTCCTTCAAACTAATCTAATGAATTTTCCACGAAAATAATGAATGTTTAAATGAAATAGTTGAATTTCCAAGCAAAAAGATTAATTTTCAATGAAAATAATGAAGCTTTAACTGGAATATTTGAATTATCAACCAAAAAGATTAATTTCTACCAAAAAAGACGAAATCTTCAACAAAATACATGAATTTTCAACTAAAGAAAATAAATTGTTATAGATACTTTTACAAATAAAGAATCATTGTACTTCAATTTTATATTTAAATTAAATAAAAAAGTAAGAACGCTCTCGAAAAAATTCACTGACTTTAGAAAAAATTCCCTGACATTTCCAGGTTTTTCCAGGCACATAAAAATTCTCTGGCAATCCCAGGTTTTACAGGTTGGGAAAACACCCTATTTTTGGCATTTCTATAAGAAAATACTAGAAAAAAATAGCTATTTGTATTTAATTGTATTTTTTTGTTGTCAAATTTTGTACATTTTTTACAAACAAGTACATGTTTTAACAAAAAATTACAGTTGTAGAAATGTTGCACTTTGATGTAAAAATTTTTTCCAGCAGAGAATCAGCCGGATAAATATTTAAAAAATTCAATTACCTTTAATACAAGGCATATATAAAATCCAATAGTTGCTGTAGAAATGCTAGCAAGACTGTCAATATTCCTCAGTAGTCCGAGTGGCAAAACAATGAAAATTGCAGTAAAAATGAGTAAACTCGTTCTGATATCTTCTGGATTTTTGTTTATCACTTTCCCGATGATTTCAGGACCCAAGTCCCCAACGACCACGAAAAATGCAATGCAGGTTCCCAAAAGAAATCCAATAATGAAGAGCTCGACGAAAAATTTTCCCATGTGACCGAAAGCATGAAAAGCGAGAAATTCAAAATTTCTACGCCGTGACATCACAGCGGATTTAACAAGAAAATGACAGGCAAGCCGCGAAAGCATGCTGCTCAATAAAAGTAAGAGTATAGCCAAAAAAATACCACACTGTTTGAAGCAAAAGGGCATTGCTAAAACGCTAACACCGATAACTCCATTAGCGAGAGTCATCACGTGTGACAGGTGGGAACTCATTGTTATTTTTGTAATTATAAGTCAGTCTTATAATACGGGAAGTCTCCAGAAGGAA